>JABSMS010003596.1:0-16397 GCA_018902275.1 Aleiodes sp. PSUC_FEM 10030003
TCTTCTTTTCTATTTTCGTACATTTCGAATGCAAGGAACATGCTTTAAGTACAAGCTGAATTTTAATACAAAACAAAGTATGTACAATTGTTATAATTATTGTATTTATACGTGCCATTTATATCCAAGAAATACACAATTCATTTTACTTATTTAAATTCCTCTGGAGCTTTACCGCAATGGGAATACTCGTATATTTCTTTCATAATTTTCATCTACTCGTCATTAACAGTTTATTAAATTATAACAATGCATTTATTTTTAAAGAATTTACGATAATAATGTTATAAATGACGTAATAAAATGTATTTCACTAAAAAAAGGAATTTTGAGTGGCTTTAATTATTTTGATACATCAAGCATCCCGATGAAACGAAAATTTGTTTGTTTTGGCGAGAACTGAAACTGAACTGCTCATTTCCTGTCGATTTGAGTGATTCGGAATTTGTTTTCCACAATTTTCTATTGATCAATTCCTCATTTCTAAAAAATCATGTCTTCTTTCATTTCCCTCTTGAAAACGATCAAAATTAGCTTTAAAGCTAGATTTTCATTTCTTTTGCGCTATTACTGATTAGAATTCCGAAAAACCAATTGCAAGAAATCCTTCCGATCGATAATTTCCTCAATTTTTTGATAGAATGATTGTAAAATCTCTTCTCAAACACTTCGACTCATTCTCACTCCATTTTCAAGTTTCACAATTTTTAAATTTCCCGCTGCTCCTTAATAGTTCAACATGGCCGCCACCAGTGTCGCACACCAGAGTCGAGAAACAATCGACTAACTCATGTAAACCGATATCTCTCGAGCCAAGTTACAAAATCGATTGAAACCAACCTTAAGAGATCGACTTCTCGAATCCCTCTACAGTTTCGTTTGTTGCGTGTGGGGCCTCGGCGCTCACAAGTCGTCCCCTTGGGTGCTTGAAGTTTATTTTGTTCATTTTTTATAATTACAGTAAATCAGTGTAACAAAAGCTCAAAAAATTTCACAAGTGTTTTATTATATTTAATTGTGCAAAAGTGTTAGTGAAGTACCGAACAAGTTCGGTACGGTGCATTAAATGTGTGTTAATAATGTCGAATCCCGGCGGTAGCAGGAGGAACGGGGCGACAAAGATACGCCTAACAAGTGAGTTTTTTTTATATATACTCAATTTATAGTGAAGAGGAGCGAGATTACAGGGAAAAAAATTGTGAAATAGAGAATCTAGGAAATGGGGGAAGAGTAACAAAAGAGGAAATCAATTGAAGGATTCTCATCTCGGACGTTAACACTGTTTTCCCCCCTCTCTCTCTTTCGTCCTCCTCTCCTCCCCTCGTGAAAGTTTCTCACTTTGAAAGTAAACTAAAATAATTCAATTTTTTTTCATTCTATTCATATTATAGAGCGTCTGTACAACAGACTGAAATTAACCATGATTAACTTCAATATGGCACATGATAATACCATGATTCCCCTGCATTTGCAAGAGACGTCATCCCCCTCATCATTGAATCCATACTCACAGCCAAACAAGTCTAGATTGACCTTAAATGCCCATGAATTTTTTCAATAATAATTTACTGGCTATAATGCGCTTATATTTTCCTCTCTCTCTGTCCGTTTTGTTAGTTTTCAACTATTGCATAAAGCGTGTGGATTATAATTGTGAATTGTTATTTAAAAAATTCCTCAAAGTGCATGAGACCTCATGGTACGCACTCTGGGAGGGCCCCATGAAGGCGAGGCCGTTTTATTTTACCACTCTACACTTTAATTCCGTCTAATTTCAACCAATTAATCTTTCATTTCAATTTTGGAACTTATAATTCTCGTTTTTATTATACAGAGAGGGTTAATGAATTCTTATCCGATTAGAGTATTCAATGATATGCATCAACATGTCACCTCTTTTATCTCAATATTCTTATTCACTGTGTCGTTTTTATTGGTTTTTGTAGGTAATAACAAATGTTAATTGATGAGCATCAGTTTGTTAATCTAACAACTTTGTACGTTTTATTATTTAAACTGATATTTATAAATGTTTTATTATAATAACTTGAATTTTTCTGACAGTTCTGTGCGCCAGAAATCTCGCCAGAAAGGATTTATTTCGTGAGTATTTTTATTTTTACGCTAAAATTTTTAATTCCATAAATTCTAATGAAATTGAGTGATGTGCAGGCCTTCCTGATCCTTTTGCAAAAGTTACGGTCGACGGTTCTGGACAGTGTCACAGCACTGACACATGTAAAGCAACATTAGATCCAAAGTGGAATCAACATTATGACCTGTACATCGGTAAAAACGATGGTATTACAATATCCGTTTGGAATCATCGTAAAATTCACAAAAAGCAGGGCGGTGGTTTCCTGGGATGTGTCAGAATACTATCAAATACAATACAGAGACTTAAAGATACTGGCTGTAAATATAATCATATCTAATCAATTTTATAAATTTATTTAAATAGAAAATTACGATAACTCATTATTTACTGAAGCATTAAAAATAATTATTTACTTTGTTTTTTTTTGTTTTGTCTTGGAATTCAAGATCAACGTTTAGATCTTTGTAGAGCTCATACTGATGACACAGACGTGATCAAAGG
Organism: Aleiodes sp. PSUC_FEM 10030003; assembly: GCA_018902275.1. NCBI lineage: Eukaryota > Metazoa > Arthropoda > Insecta > Hymenoptera > Braconidae > Aleiodes > Aleiodes sp. PSUC_FEM 10030003. The sequence goes on from JABSMS010003596.1 coordinate 2,600, forward strand.
TCAAATTGTTGTCTCATTACTGTCTAGAGATGGGCACAATGGGGCTGTTAGTAATACAGTAGGCCACAATGCTGTTGTTGATGTGCTTGGTGATTTAAGCTGTCCCAATGATTTGCCCGATGGCTGGGAAGAAAGGAGAACTGAAAGTGGTAGGCTCTATTATGTCAATCATTATACGAGAACTACACAATGGATTCGGCCAAATACCCGGTAAATATAATTTTTTTTAGAATTGATAAATATTCAACGAGCATATCCGTTAATTAAAGTTATTTTGATGATACTACAGGCCAACGAATAATGCAATAATACCAACAACACCGGAACCCCCAGCATTACCCCACTCAGAGCCAACATCACCTAGCAGTAGTGGTTCACCACCTGCTCAGAATGATAGCCCCCCTCACAACCGTCCGCCAGACACCTGGAACGATGGTACACCAAGCAGAACGCCCAGCCGTGACAGCTCTGCCCAAAATACTCCTCGCAATACACCAACACAAAATCAGAATACAAGAAATACACCACAGCCATTTTCGTTTAGAGAAAGAAGAGCAAGAAATACAGATGAACAAAATGCAAATCAGAGTGGACCCAATAGGAGTCAAAATAGTGGACAGCCACGTAGACCAAGTCGTCCAAATAGAAATAGAAATGGTGGATTGGTTGGTGAAAGAAGAAACGATGCACAGCCGACTGATCTTCCTCGTGGATATGAGATGCGACAAACTCAGCAAGGCCAGGTTTATTTCTACCATGTACCGAGTGGCGCGTCAACGTGGCACGATCCCCGAATACCCCGTGATTTACCAGCAAATGAATTAGCTAATGAACTCGGTCCCCTACCGAGCGGTTGGGAGATGAGACAAACTCCGAGTGGTCGTGTTTATTTTGTCGATCATAATAATCGAACCACACAATTCACCGATCCTCGTCTCTCAACTCAAATAATAAATAACCTTTTGAAACGTCAGAGTGCTAGTGGTGGTAACGGCCAGTCTGGCACAGGTTCAAATTCATCACCCAGAACTGATAATAATACAACGACAACGACAACGGAGGTGACAGCTACAACAACTACTACCACAACTGGCTCAACAACCCCGACGACAATGATAACTACAACAACTGAATCTTCCCCAGTAGCAGTAACTCCAAATGCAAATCAAACAGACCGTACAATAACATCAACAAACAATAATTCTCCAACAACAGAAACAACCCAAGTACCGCAAACAATTTCCGATCTTCCAAAAGAATTAATGGAAAGTGAATTGCTACCAAAATACAAACGTGACTTAGTAGCAAAATTAAAGTGCCTACGTGCTGAATTGAATGCACTGCAGCCACAGAGCGGTCACTGTCGTTTAGAAGTCTCGCGTAACGAGATATTTGAAGAATCCTACCGGATAATCATGAAAATGAGGCCAAAAGACATGAGAAAAAGATTAATGGTAAAATTCAGAGGGGAGGAGGGCTTAGACTACGGTGGAGTCGCGAGAGAATGGCTCTACCTCCTGTCCCATGAAATGTTAAACCCACAGTATGGTCTATTTCAGTACTCCAGGGATGACAACTACACGCTACAAATAAATCCAGATTCCGGAATTAACCCAGAGCATCTTTCCTACTTTCACTTTGCCGGAAGAATAATTGGAATTGCGGTATTTCATGGGCATCATGTTGATGGTGGCTTTACAACGCCTTTTTATAAAATGTTACTCAACAAAGGAATAACGCTGAGTGATATTGAGGGTGTAGATCCGGACCTTCATAGGAGTCTTACGTGGATGCTTGAAAACAGTATTGATGGAGTTTTGGATGCGACATTTTCAGTTGAACACAGTAGCTTTGGGGTTTTGAGAAACCACGAGTTGAAACCTGGGGGAAAAGACATAGCAGTTACGGAGGAGAACAAACGAGAATATGTTAAGCTTTACGTTAATTATCGCTTCATGAGGGGAATTGAACAGCAATTTTTGGCACTGCAGAAGGGATTTCATGAGTTAATACCGCCGCAACTGCTGAGGCCATTTGATGAAAGGGAATTGGAGCTTGTTATTGGTGGATTAGGGACTATTGATATAAACGATTGGAAACTCCACACAAGGCTCAAACACTGTACACCAGATACACCTGTTGTTAAATGGTTTTGGCAAATTGTCGAGTCTTATGGTGAAGAAATGAGGGCAAGGCTGTTGCAATTCGTTACTGGTAGCTCGAGGGTACCGTTACAAGGGTTCAAGGCACTACAGGGATCAACAGGCGCTGCTGGACCACGTTTGTTCACGATTCATGCGGTTGATGCACCTAGTGAAAATTTACCAAAAGCTCATACTTGTTTTAATAGAATTGATATACCGCAGAGTTATCCTTGTTATCAGAAGATGCTTGATAAACTTACGCAAGCGGTCGAAGAGACTTGCGGTTTTGCTGTTGAATAATGATGGTAAGTTTTTAGCATTGTAATTATGAATTTATAAATTTCTCGAGATCTATCATTCAACATTGATGAAAATGAAATCGTGAATTTTCTTTGATCACTCGCAACTGTTCCGGTCTAATAATCGCTGGAAAATTTAATGCAGTTCATCTCTTTAGAGCTAGTAGAGCAAAATATTTTAATGAGTTTTCAAAGAATATTGAAATAAGTTTTGACGATTGAAAGTATTCCTCTTCATTGCAGATAAAGTTCATCATTAAGTGAATAATTTCATGTATCTGTTCCACATGATTTATTTCACTGATCAGCACACAGGAATGAATAACAATTTGGCACAAATTCGATAAAGCCATTCGTATTAAATTAAACGATGTTGAAGAAGAGAAGGAAAATTGTCCTAGCACAGTCTAACTCTCGTCCTTCACTTCTTCCCACGCAGAAGGTGATTTGGCACGCAACATCGTTAAGTAGTCACAGTCAATTAATACCATATCATTAATTAATGGAGAAAAATTTTAATGAAAGGAAGAAAAATGTGAATGATAAATTTTTTGAAAATTGAATGTTTTAAACAGGCTATTATAATAAGCTCAATTCTAGCTGCCTGTCCAGCTTGATTACATGAGACGATATTTCGAGGGCCTGTGAATTAAATTTAGATTGACTGAAACAGTTCATATCAATGAAAAAAAAACTTTTTTTTTGAGATTTGAAATGACATTCGAATTCGGTGATTAATTTATTGGTAGTTTTGGAAATGCGTGTTATTTCCTCAAGTTCGTATATAAATATTTTTAAAGATCACTCGGTTCTAACGACATAAATCGATTGATCGCAATACTTGCCCATTTGCGCATAAATTAGATAACAATTGTGGGCAAATAGGGTACTTAGGAATGAAAGAAAAAATTAATAGAAACGTGTAAATAGTTGAAACGAAGCTCGAAGGAGAATCGATGAGATAAAAGAAAGGTTGTTGAATGATGATTTAAAAAAAAAAATTAAATTATCAAATCATATGAAGATTTTCGAATTGAAACATGATGCTAGCTGACGGGGAATGTTATTTGTGAAACTAGAATTTTCCTGACGGAAAATATTGAATTAAAGAGTAGAGTTTATTTAGCAAAAATTACAAGTATTTGAAAAATTGAATTTGATTGATAAATTATTAATGAAAAAAGAGAGTACAGTTGAGCATTCGTGTCTTTTGCCTCGAGTACACGAAAACACAAAGAATTATTTAATACATTTATTAATTTTAAATCTAAACATTTCCATGAAAAGATGATTCATTGAGATATCTTCTCTAAACTTGCTTCACTCATATCATCAATAATCTTTAATGATTTCTTCAAAAAATCCAATCTAATTCACCTGATTTCTCAGTGTTTATAAAAGGAAAAAACAATACCAAGAATATAATTTACTTCTGAAGAATTATTATTTGTTTTGAAAAAATTTGAATGAGAAGGAATAGAAGCGTCCAATTGTCGTGAGTGCCTTTGACAGCTAATTGTTAAATCATATCAAAGAAATTAAGAAAAATTCTAAATGGATAAACTCTGGTGGAATATTCATGGAACAATCAATGTTTAAAAAAAAAATGAGTCAACAAAAATAAATGGGTCTGACAGTTGAAAAATAATTTTTATTAGGGAACCTACGATGAATACGTCCAGGTCGAGTCATATCAAGAGTTGTTAGTAATTTAAAGAATGGAAAAAGGAAACAATAAATTATTTAAATTAATTCTTGAAAGAAAAAAAATGTAATTTGCCTTGTTTAATTATTCTTTGACTACCAAATTGGTTTGGTTTTACTGTTTAATATAATTTATTACGTCTCTCAGTGACAGGTAACATCGGCAAAGCCAATTTATATTTATGTTGAAAGATTAGAAAAATCAAGGATTTCTTGTAAATTATTATGAATCTTAATTCTTTTCAAAATACAATTTAATTTGAGAAAATTCCAATGAGTTATAAAATTTAATGGCGCTCAATTTATTAGAGAATCGCACACACTCTAAAAACAGCTTACTGATTCCATTTTCTATCTATTTTTCATTTCCTTCCGACGCACCGTTAAATGAACCACAAATCTATGTATAAATTATTAATTATATTAACGAAACATGGCTTAATTGTTATGATCAATTATTATTTTTATTGTTAATTAAAATAATATTTTCTTCTCATATCATCGGCAATCATTTAACGATTATTTTTATTCACCAATTACTACCGTTGTTATAATTGTAATTAACTTTCACAACGAAAAAAATATGAAAATAAAGAAGGAAGAACGAAATAATAATAATAACAATAATGAAATTATAATAATAACATATCCGTTCAAGCATTAAATATTGTACATATCTTTTTCTCTGATTTCTTTTCTTTTGTATTTTGAATGAAATGTATATTTTAATAAAATATCCAAAGGAAACGTTCGAAAAATTTATGTATTACATAATTTTTTATTCTTCATTCATGTGACCTTTCATTTCAATTGCATTATAGATGTTATATTTTTCATTAGAAATCTTTCTCGACTTGTAATAAAAGTTGGCAAAGTTAATGTCTCTTTATTATTTTTTTTTGGAACTTTGACATTAGGTCATGAAAGAGGAACGAGCGTGCTTATCGTGCATCGTCTCTCCGAACTACCTCAAAATCCACCACCTCAATTTTTTCACTTCTTCAAACCCTTCATCGCATGTTGTGACCTACCGAGTTGTTTCCATGGATATCTGGGTGCCTCCATTGTCGGCTGACGTTCGCGAAAAAAGCACGTCTAGAAGAGCGTTCCGAGAATCTAATTTCGCCGAGGCCACGATCGCGCCAGATAAAATAATATATTTTCCAATATTAAATTCTCACACCTCTCATACTTCCTTGAATCTCATCATACAACATCATTCGATTTGAAGTTGCCGTCTGAATTGAAGAATCTACATTTCTTCAAGAATAAATGAAAATAAGATTCTGTCATTTGAAAAGTGCACGACGTTATAGAGCAATTGAGGGAGAATTTTCTCGTTGAAGATAACGAAAATAGTCGAGTAGTATGTATCGAGAGAAATACTTGAGGTATCCGCTGGAAATAAAGTTGGATGTACCCTACCCACCTCTCAAGGGTTTATAGTTGCATCGTCAAGTCATTCTTAGGAGAAAACTCGAGTGCCAAAAGACTGCGACGATGGCAGGCCGACGGAATTTCAATCCCCTCTTGTTTCGTAATAATCGATTCTTCGCTTATCGCACAGAAATTTCAAATAAAAAATGGATATCAATTGTTCAGGCACAATGCAAAGTGTTCCAAACTGTGGAAGGAGATAGATTCAATCAAGAACGGAGTAAGTTTTTCATTATCTTTGAATTCTATTCGAAGCGCTGTTTCGTCAATGAGGTCGTAATGAGTAAATTGTTGGAGAAAAGAAGAATTCTCGTAGATGCTAGAAAGTGGATCCTTTGATGCTGACAGGCCTCGAGTACCCCGATCCTATCACGTCCCGGGACGAAGTTGAATGACGTCATCATGCGCCAACAACTGACGTCGATATCTGTAGTGGTAGTCAGTAATTTTGTAAGGGGGAAATTTCAAATGACCTGATTGTCTACAAACTTTCATTCCTATTTTTTTTCAAAAAGTCAAAAGTTCATCACAATTAAATCAATTTCTCCCTTGTTTCTTTTTACAGCGATTCTTGTGGCCTCATTTGCTGATCAAAAAAATGTCAGATTAAAAAAGTATGAAAAAAATGAATTGATCCATATACGAGTTATCATTTAATTTAATGAGAGGTAGAAATAAAAGAGAATTTTTCAAAGAATCAAATGAAAAACATGGATTTTCATTCAAGTGATTCAAATGCAAGGAAAGCGTGGAATCATCCAGTTGAGACTCTTGACTCTACGATTCTAACGATTATAATTGCAGACATTGTCAGTACGAGGGATGTATGCGATCAGCACAAATACATGGATCTATTCTCATCTTCAACGATACTTATCTCTGAGAATGTCGGTGACGAGATACACTCATGTACACGTGGGATTATATGTACTCCTAAATATCTCTCCCCTCCTTCACCGCTCTTTTCCGTTCACGCCACCTCGGCTTTTCAAGAGTAGCCACTTCACCCTTCTCATCCCTTTCGTTCTCTCTCCTTCTTTCTCTCTTTTCAATTCACGGCACAATTTCGTAGATCGATGTCTTTGTACTATGAAAGAACCATTTGTATCGTATGTTAACAACTTTGATGCAGTTTGTAAAATCTCGTCGAATGATGGCCAATTTTCTGATGACATCTTTAAAGGACTCCACGAGGCAATTAAATGGCATTTATTCTCAAAAATACTCAAGAAAAATATTCATCAGCCTCTTTGTACTTTCTTGAGGTATTCCTCGCCTGAATCAAGTATTTTTTAATTTCTCAAGAATTTCCGAGTAATATACGGCAACCCGACTGTGTATCCCCATCGAGCATTGATATTCCCAGGAATTAACTTCAAACTTCATTTTCAAAATTTGGGAATTATGAACAAGACTTCATATTTTACAAAAAATTTGTCTTCAATCATTGAATTATCATGATTTTGTCAATTAGAAAATTGTCATCGAATAATTAATTACACGTGAATAAATTATGATATCATAAATATCATGGAATGATGTTCTTGTTATATAGAGACAAGAGAATTGAAAGAAATGTAGCACGATACTGCATTGGAGTAAATTGGTAGGGGGTCGAGGGCACTGTCAGATTCCAGAGGGATTTCACCACTACTGTTTCAAAAGAACTCAACACTGTCTCTCTTTCCCCACTCTGATCACTCGCCTCTCATCACTTATATCATTCGACATGTCTGCAAGACAACCAACCTCAGCTTATCTGTGACTGTAACCATTCGAGTTGGGGGGTTGAACCGAGAAAGATGAAAATATCCTCAAACACCCTCCTTCAACGTCTACACTTTTCATCTCTCTCTTCTCCTTCAACCCTCTCCCCCTTTCCTCTTTTCAAATCTCCCACCACCAATGGGCTTTTCTGCAACTTCTGCAAAATTTCACCAAGAACTTTAGTCTTTCAACGGCATTCACTCGTGACACTTGCATTGTCACTAAGAATAAATTCTTCGTCATTAAACTATTTTTTTCGAATTTATTCAATTGTGATTAATTATTTGGTGTAAAGATGCGTTGATGTTTTTTCAAGACTTTGGGTGATGGCGAGGACCTGGGAACGTGGCATTCCTGCCAATTCCAAGTTTCTTATTCTTCTCATATTACTAATTTATATCTTTAATTATGTGTATGTTCAGATATGAAGAGAAATCATTTAAATCATATCTTAATTTGAGAAAAAAAAGAGTTTAAGTGGACTTAATGTTTCAGGCATACTTTGGAGTTTTATGATCTTCTACCAGAAGATCCAAAGCTCTATGACAAGATGAGGCCACCGAAAAAAGATGGTCAGGCAACCGTTGTCTATTTTCATGTTACTGTCATGGGGCTCGATTCTATTGATGAAACTTCAATGGTAAAATTGTTATCCAATTATTTTCATTTACGTAAAAAGTTCTGATTCAGAGAGTTTCTTTAAATTTTCACGATTTGCCAATTTAGACTTATGCAGCGGATATTTTCTTCGCTCAAACGTGGAAGGACAATAGACTCCGACTTCCAGAGAATATGACCTCTGAATATAGGTAATCAAATAATTCTAGATTCGAGGAGATGAAACGAGATAATCGGAGAGAGATTCAGAAATTTTCAGCGATTTCCTCCTAAAGAGGCCTATATAGAAAATTTCGGATCTCTCACAGATTCGAAGAGTATTAATTCATTTCTTTTTGCAAATTTTGTACTAATTTGATTGTTGAATACTATTAGACTGCTGGAAGTTGATTGGCTGAAGCAAATGTGGAGACCGGACTCGTTCTTCAAGAATGCAAAATCCGTAACATTTCAGACTATGACAATTCCCAATCATTATCTCTGGTTATATAAGGACAAAACCATACTCTACATGGTCAAGTGAGTGATTAACATCTTTTCAAGTAAAACTCTTTTTTTGAATTTGGGTTAATTTTTCAAAAGTAACATTATTGTTCTAGACTCACCCTGAGATTATCCTGCGCAATGAATTTTCTAATTTATCCCCACGATACTCAGGAGTGTAAATTACAAATGGAAAGTTGTAAGTGAAACAAAGGATAATAATACAGTTATTTCGAAAATTCAACTAAAAATAGAATGCAAATTTTGCTGACTATGAATTAGACGTCTTCTTCTAATTCTGTCTGAAGTGAAAATCAATGAGCAGTAAACTCTATAGTAGAATATAATTGAGGCTCGGAATTTTTCTCTCTGTAAAGAATGGTCGATTCATGAAATTAATGTGTTTACTAGTGTCACACACAACGGATGAAATGATCTTCCAGTGGGATCCAGATGTGCCCCTCGTTGTTGACGAGAATATCGAATTACCGCAATTGGCACTTGTCAAAAATTATACAGCTGATTGTACTCAGGTTTATTCCACAGGTAAATGATGACAGAAATACGAAATTCTCCTTTCAGTCGCTAATTCATTAAATGTATTTGTTCAGGTAATTTCACATGTCTCGAAGTTATTTTCGTATTGAAACGACGTCTTGGGTACTATCTTTTTCATACTTATGTGCCAACCTGTTTAATCGTAATAATGTCGGTAAGTGAGTTTGAGAAATAATAATTAACGAATAATGCAATCATGCTGAAGAGGAGAAAACTCATGTTTTCCTCATTTTTTCAAATAATTTAGTGGGTATCGTTCTGGATTAAACCAGAGGCAGCTCCCGCTCGAGTGACCCTCGGTGTGACATCCCTCCTAACTCTGTCAACTCAGCACGCAAAGAGCCAAGCTTCGTTACCCCCAGTCTCTTACTTGAAAGCTGTTGACGCTTTTATGTCAGTCTGTACGATATTTGTGTTTATGGCACTAATGGAGTATTGTCTGGTCAATATTGTACTTGGTGATAACGATGCACCAGCACCAAAGCCACCTCCGCCACCACCAGCAACAACATCATCATCTGGTACTGGTGATACTAAGCTCGATAAAATATTCGATATTGCAACGAAGGTAAAACGCTTGAATGGAGATTTTTCATAGAATTTACTTCTGTGCTTTTGAATTAATTTACTAGGTGAAAATGATCAATGAACCGTGTGAATTTTTCGATTCAGCGCTTTCAATGAATTAAAAAAATTAAATGAAAATTGAGGTAATTTCTTCAAAAGTACAGAAGAAAATTCTTAATATCCCTCGGAGCAATTTGTGATAATTTTTACACAGGAGAATACAATGCTGCTATCCGGACGTTCACAGAAATCAGCAAATTCACCACCACCAGGTCCAACACCAGCCCAGCGTGCAAGACTTCGTGCATTGAACATTGATCGTGTCTCACGTGTTTTTTTTCCCTTTCTTTTTGCCGCACTCAATGTCACTTACTGGATAATATTCGCTGAATATATCTAGAGGAATATATAAAATCAATTTCCGGGGAGTAGATAAATGCGGAGAGAAAAAAATATTAAAAGAACGTGTTGTCGCCGTCCGAAGTCACATCCTTCCGGTTCTGGTTTTCCTTTCAGAATTATTTCGAAAATTCATCAAAGTTTTCACTATTTTTCTTCTCGATAAAATTACATGGTATTGTATTTCAAATTTGAAGAAAAAAAAAAGAATTAAAAATTTCGAATTCTTGTTCTAAATTTAAAATGTAAAGTAGAATAATAGGCAACTACTTTATCAACAGTCGAGAGAGCCCAAGAAAAGCCATTGGAAAATAATTATTTGCTTGTTTTTCAATTGATTCGACTATTAATATTTTTCAATTTAATACTAAAAAAGAATCTAATCTCAATTCATAATTCAATATCAAAAGTTAATAGTGAGTAATGGAAAAACAAAAATTATAAATACGTTAAAAATTATGTAACTATGGAAATGAGAGAATAAATAAATGTTGAAAGCGTTACGAATATTATGTATATATTATTTTGAAAGTCTTTCTGGTAATTTTCAATCCATGCTGAGTTACACGTGGTTACTAATGCAGAAAACTTACCAGTGAAGCGTGATGAAAATGAGAAAAAAAAGAAATGAGAGGAGAGAAAAAGTAGTAGTAGTAGGAGGCAATGGCACTATCTAACCGGGGTTACAGATAACGGCCCACGTCTCTTCCTTCCTTCTATGGAATTCAAACTCATATCCACATTTCCTCTCCAACTGTATATTACTACATAAGCGACAATGAAATTTGCGCATTACAGTTGAATGTTCCATGTTTTTGGTGATGAAATTACCATTGCATCCAATTGGTTAATAGTAGCAGTGAAGAATATCTATAGATAATGACAAACGTGATGATTTTTATTGCGAATCCTTCCAGAAACCGTAAAAGATTTCAATGTTTTCAGAAACTATAAAGATAAGGGTTCATGGAGAAAACTCGTACCAAGTATTTTGAAACGAGAGGAAGATGATGGAAAAAGGGGCCGAGTGCAAGTATGTTCCACACGTGTGGACGTAGACCACCAACAGCAACATATAACGGGTGACTCTCGCAAGATAATTGTAATACAATTTTTCCTCCGAAGTTTTCATTTCAACACGAAAATTTTTATTGCATAAGAAAATTGAAATTTGAACCTTTCTCTGAAATCTGGAAAAATTTTTATGTCGTAAAAACGATATCAAAAACTGCAGAAAATACAATGTACACGGATTATGTATCACGACGTGAAACTGCAGCAATTCCTTATTTGGACATAGCTCCTCTTCCATTAAAAGGCAACGACCCTACGAAGTAGGTGCAAAGAAGCTATTTATAATTAAAATAGTTCTTGAAGAGTTGTCTAGGTAATTTTCATGGAGCACTCGATAAAAATCATTGGGAATTTAAACGGACGTTTAACACCCACGCAGACTTCAACGACGCTCATTACTCATTAGTTTGTGGAACCATGCGTTTCAATTGCGTCCCTTGTTTGGAGTTTGAACGCATTTAAGTTACCCTTATGTAATAAAAATTTAATGTATTTGTTCGTAAGGCGGATTCACTTGTTTCAATAATGAAGCAAAGAGAACGTTTGTGATTCCGAACTTTCAATATTCATTATAAACGTCAAGAATGAAAATTCAAAGTGACATCCCAATAGATGAAACGAATAAGGTGTTTTGTTAGACTATGTAATTTAATTTAAAACTCAAATATAACTTTCAGTACTTCCCATGCATCTCCGAGAACATCTGGTTTCAACTGGCTATTGCCACAAAACTAAATGCGGAAAAGAGCCCACGCCCTTCCTAACTTCCTGGAAAAATATACCTGCTTATACTTTTCAATGAGAGAAGAAACGTAGACTATTCGAATTTTATTTTGGAGAAATTGTTTTCTAAATTTTCAACAATTACATTCCATAACAATTTTACCCCATCGTGTAGATTCAGAAGGGCGTAAAAATTTGAAATCTCTCATGTTCTCTCTGTACTAAAAGAGATTTAATCCCTCCCACAGTGAGTTTCGCTGAGAAGTATCCCCCCACGTTTCCAGCCTCTCTATTTTTTTCTTCTTTTTTCTTTATTCACTCACTTGGTCGCCGGCAGAGAGTAGGCGCCGCACACACTACAAACGCGTGTATAGAAAGATTGTGGAGAGTTGGAGAGTGCCCTGGGCTGCTGCTGGCTTCAGAGGCGCGCGTCTCTATTCCAGAGTTGTGAATTTATATTATTTCTCCAGTTTTCTTGAATTTTTTTCGCTTTTCATTTATTCAAAAAGTTTATAATTGTGTGTGCGTTTATGTGTTTATAAGTTTTTCTTCACATAAAGATTTGATTTATTTCCTGAGGATTTCTATTATTCGCTTCAGGTGGGTATTTTCGTGAGAATAATGAAAATGTCTCGTGTGTTTTTGTCCTGACTCAACGAGAACGCTGTCAGGCATTTCTATACTCAGCGTAGATTTTTTAAAAAACTTTTTTTCCAGTTCATTTTTTTTAAACACTGTTGCTTCACGAGGAGTGAATGTGCCAACTGGTGTAAAATTATAGCTTTGAAGAATTATTGATAGGAGAGATAAGAATAGAGTGATAGGATGTATGCACTTATGCAATTGTGATACAGTGTTATTTTAAAAATTATTGTAGTATTTTTGAGAATTGTGTATTGTGAACGTTTCAGTTGTTTTTTTGGAAAGAAATTTCGGAGTAGAATAGAACAAAGCTATGATCCCACGTGTTTGAGAATTATTTTTAGATTATTAATTTTTTTGAAACACAATTCAAGATTATATGAAATTATTCTTTAATATTTCAGATAAATGGCGTCACCCAATTGATGGAATAATAATCTACCGTTGAATGGAAGTCCCAAAAATGGACAATTACTTTTTTCGTACCACTATAATTTTAATATCAATATCTGTGGCAATTCTTGCAGGTGAGTTTTTATTATTTCTCTCCATCACTAATTATTTTTCTCAATCACTTCGAGTTGAATAGTCCCAGTGATTCTATGGCGATGAAAAGAATCTTCGTGATTGGAAAAAAATTTCGTAATTACAACCGCCAAAGAGAATGAGTAAAAATGAAAAAGGTCCATTGAGAATCATGACGAGATATCCAAGAATAAGACAGCCTACTTTCCATTCGTTACCCTCTTAACAAGGAGTTTCTTTATCCAATTCCGATTAGATATCAACATCGACCCCTTGACCTACGTCTTCCGTTGAGATTTTTATTTGTAGCCCCAAAAATTCAAATGGTCCGTTATGAATACTTTGATAGTTTCAATATCTTAATGTTCAATATAACTCGGGACTTCCCCACTTTGAATGAGAATATTCATTGGAATCATCAATACGTCATTCATTGATTCTTACTTCAAAAATTATTGGAGCAAGATAGCAGATTCATCTTCAAAGTTATCAATGATAGGGGAAGGTGGGGTAAAATGGACACTCGACTTGAACGGTTCGAGATAGAGATTTTCTGATGATTTCATTGGAAAGCTGAGGAAATTTTAGTAAAAGTACATATGTCAAAATTCATTTTTTTTATTTCTTTGAAAATTCGAGTTTTCTGGTCAAGATTTTTCCAAAATCTTAAAAAGTCACTTTTTTGGGAATATCTCCGGTTCTATTGGTCGTAGCGCAAAAACTCAAAAACCAGCTGAAAGGTAAGCTCATTTCCCATCAATTTACAAAGTTCAAATTTTTTTTTATCGATTTTTCAATTTTTTATAGGTCATTTTCTGAAAATCAGTATTCGCTATATATCTACTTGAAAAATCGATT
>JABSMS010003607.1:0-16394 GCA_018902275.1 Aleiodes sp. PSUC_FEM 10030003
TAAACCCAATAGTTTCTGAGATATTTTCAGAATAAACTTAAAAAGCGTTGGAATGGTTTCACGTAATAATCTATTAACGATTAAATATTTTGCGACAAAATATCATTGAAAAATATCTCACGACAAAATTTTTATGAAGATACTAATTTATTAATAAATATTTCGAAAAATAAATAATTCACGATAACATATTTCCAAAAATGCGAATTCTCTGGATTTTTATTTTTTTCAACAATTATTCACTACCTTTTTGCCATTTAAAGATATCGAAGAACATCAGCAATGTTTTTTTTCTTCAAATCTTCTTGAACGGTGGTAGCTACACATTAAAACTATCATTCGAGCCCACGTTTTCCTTTTTATTTTCCTATTTTACTACTTCACTACGAAAGAACGTCTTTCAATCAAAGAAACTCATCGGCACTCGAAGGAAAAAAACGGAAAATTCCATAACACTCGAAGGTTATTGGTACAAATAACGAGTAAATTGTGATCGCCATTGGATAAGGCTAGAGATGACGTGTTTGCTCAAGTTAGTGATTGAAGAGCCCTCGATCTTAATGGTTTCTTCAACAAAGGTGTGTTACTCATTGAAGGAACCGACAAAAAATTACTCAAGGTTAACAAAAGCACATGAAAACAAAGGGGAGTAGCTTAATTGTTATAATAGGCGGATAACGGCTTTTCATGAACTAAACTTGAATCAAATATATTGATTTTAATTGTGAAGAGGAACAGTTGGAAAATCCTATTCATGAAACATTATGCAACAGGAGAGTCGTTGAATACACAATTGAATTTATTACGTTACGTATTTCTGAAATATTCAAATTTCGGATCATATAACCGAATGGTGATATTTATTCGTCTCGAGTTACCTAAGTTTCAATGACGAAACGTTTTAATATCGTGATTAAAAAATGTAGGGAATTTTGAGAAAAAAATTGTGAAATTTATGAATTTTTGAAATTTTGATAATTTTATTGGGAAAATCAGAAAATTTGAGATCGAACATTGCGAAAAGGAAATTCCAACTAGGAAAAAAACAATTGGAAATTTTTGAAAAATTCAAAACTGTCGGAAAAGTCAAATATTGAAAAAAATCGAATTTTGTAATTTTTGAGGAAATTTTTTTTTCGATTTTTTCGAAAATTCTGGCGACTTCATTCGGAAGATCAAAAAATTCCCCAAAAATTAAAAAAACCTTTTTTTTCAATTTTTCTCTCCTTCAATTTGTCATGAATTATCTGCCGATAATAAAATAACGACGTACAAAATTAATGAAAAAAAAAACTCTTAACGTCTATTACATCGACATATGAAACGCAATTGGCACCTAAAGCTTCGACTGATCGAGAGCATTCCCCGTAGTGACAATAATAAAAGAAATCGAGAAAGTATTTACCCCAATAAAAATAGCCACGAAAATTTCGCGCGATTGCGCAAACTCAGAGGGATGAATATCTGCTTCTGTATTGGTACACACAGATAAATAGATTTCGTGTGATCACGCAGACTCTTGAAATAGAAATATTAAGAGAAAGGAAAAAGATAGAGAATGGGTGTTGCCCAAAGTATGAAAGGAAAAATTACAAACGAATTTTAAATAATTATCTCTATTAATAAACGCGATAATAATGAAATAATTAAATTGGAGTTTGTGGTTCAAATAATTATGCAATTGCCGCGTAAAATGAGTGCACAAAATGTAATGGCAAGTATTAGCCGTACATTAGGTACACGTAATGATCAAAATGTTAAAGCGTCGAATGAAGTTAAATTTGCTGGCGAAGAGAGTAAAGATAAATTGTATGAGCCGAAGCACAGGCAGAAGGCATTTCGTGTTATGACTGTTATTGCTTATGTTATATCGGTCAGTTTGGCCGCTATAATATTGTCACTTTATTATCTGTTCATTTGGGATCCTAAAGATCATGCGAGATTTTTAACTCGACAGAGTACTAGGCACAATGTTACAACCAAAGTTGAGTGTATAAATCCTACTTTACCGACTGGGCTGGAGACGCAGGATGTTATTGGTAATTTTTAATTGGGAATCCAGAAATTTTTTTGACACAAGTGAAAAAAAGGTTTTTTTGCTTTTACTCGTAAACCTGATATTTTTCGAGATATCGATATAATAAAGTTAACGAGTGTTTGAATAGAATGTCTTTCCACTACTTAGAACTTACGTAGCTCCAAAATTATCAGGTTTAGGAGGATTTGTCAGGAGACCTTTTTTGTGGAGAATTTAATTGCCCACAAAAAAGATTCCCTGAAATTTTCTTCTAAACCCAATAATTTCCGAGATATTCTTGAAATGATCTTTGTAAGTGTTGGAATAATTTATTTCCTTCACTTTGAATTGGGAATATCTCATAAGCTATCAGGTTTAGCGAAATTTTTCAAGAGATACTTTTTGTAGAGAATTTGATTATCTACAAAAGAGGTCCCTCTATGAATTTCCGAAAACCCATTATTTTCTGAGATATTTCAATTAATAAAAATCTTATCGAAATCGAGTTTAAATTGAAAAAACTTCATATAGTTTATTTTTGTGAATATTTTAGAAACTATCAGGTTTAGAAAAAAAATGTCAACAGATCGTTTTTGTAGATAATTTCATGGGCTACAAAAAAGGTTTCCTCCAAAATTCTCCTAAAGCCAATATTTTTCGTGTTATCTTTGAAATAGTGTTGACATAATTTTTTTCCCTCAAAAATTCCATAAACCCTTGCTCCAAAATTAATCGCATTGCTTTTCAACGAAAATTTTCTGAATTTTTTTAAACGAAATTATTGGAAGAATTCTGATTTTTTTTCTTCCTTGTTTCAGTAACTCAGCAAAGAATTACGATTAAACCAAATGCAACTGAATTTATGAGGAGATTGGAATCGATTTATCCACCGATTTACATCGACAAAGACGAAGAAAACGAAGCAACTAATGAATTGGAGGCGTCACTCGAACCGATGCCATCAATGAGTCCAACAAGTACAGAAGAAATCGAGGATTTCTCCGAAGATACCGTTGACGAGCCACCGGACATTGAATTTGACAGTGAAAATTTGCCTCGCAGATAAATTTCCAGCATTTAATTCAATAAATTAAACTCATCGAACTGTCATTAACTCTTCTTCCAATATTTCATTGTTCTAATGGACCAAACAAGTATAATGTGCTTCGATGGTTAGAGAGATTATTGTAATTAGAATGATTGTTGCAAATGGATTTGATGGGAAATTCGATTTATATTTTATCTGTTAATTCGATTCATAAAGATAAAACTGTGAATATCTCAGAAACTATTAAGTTTAAAAAAATTTATCAAGAGACCTTTTTTGTGAAGAATTTAATTCTCTGAAAAAAAGACCTCTTGATAAATTCTCCTAAATCCAGTAGTTTCCGAGATATCTCAAGAATAAACTGATAGGCCATGATAAATTGATGTAAAAGTAGTGTCTCCCTTTATCGTCACGATGTAACGTCTAAATTATCATTCAAAATTTTCTTCAAATCACGATATTTACGATATTTTTTCTTCATTTCCACACCAGATACGCAATTTTCTAATTTATCAGAATAAATGAAAAATTGTTGAATAAAAAAAATAAACAACGCACGACTGCCATTACAACGATGAACAAAAGTTTATGAACAATTAAATTATGAATAAAAGTTTAACAATTAAATTTAAAAATTGGAATGAAGTCAACTAAAATATTCTAATAAATAAATGAATATATAAGGAAAGGAATAATGATAATAATAAGGAATAAATGGAGACCTGAAAACGATAGAGCGGAATCTCAACATCCTCAAAAAAATGAGACTCGTTAAACTTCTCGCGGATTCTTCTGGGAATATCTGAAATACGTGCAGAAAATTTCCAAGACCTTTTTTGCAGAGAATTTCCCAAGCAAAGAAGGTCATAAACCTCATCGTTTCCTCGATATTCCCCAGACAATGTAAACCTGATCTCCAACTCACCTCCCTACTAAAACCCAATCTAAAACATAACTCACCAAGTCTCAAAATCGTTCGTCAGAAGCATAAAAAAATCTACCGAAAACTGTATAATTAAGTGCAATCACCGACAACCTTGAATAAAACAAAACTTGTATTTATCTGTAACTTCATCTACAAAAGAAAAAACAAATACAAACTATTCACCAGTCATAATCATATGTACATTCTTATCAGAAGCAATCATTCTCCCCGCTCTCTCGCTCCCAACAATTTCCGCCAATTGCATTGCATCATATTTCGAGTACAACACAGTAACCGTCATATTACTATCACTCCCCGCCTTCGGATTTTGATAACTTTCATGCATTAAATTACACATTTCCGAGTAAAAATTCGGAAAATTCGGTGGCGCGAAGAATATCAAGTGCCTGATGCCCTTAACCCTAATCCTCCTAAAGAAGTGAAATCGTTCCGAATAAATCAGAAAATGTGCATCACTGTGATAAAACATGTCCCTCGCTCTCGCGACTTTCGCGTCCTTCGTATACTCGCAGATCTGCACAAAATTAATTTCCTCCTTCTTGAAATAATTCCGAAGCTTAACATAATCAAAGTAGGACGGCACAAATATCAAAGTATGATTCATAATGCTGTCCTTGAATTCCGGCAGAATTTTCCCAACGAAGAATTCCATTCGCGCCTCAATTGATCGTTGATGCGTCGTCGCATTGAACTTGTGAAAGACCTGCGGAAGTTGGACAATAACCTCGCAAACAGATCCCGCACTGCACGGATTCATGACTTTGACCTTTCCCGCATAGTTCCAGCACTTTTTATTGAAGATCCCATGGATCTCAGGGAGTTTGATCCCCGAGAATACGAGAGTCTGCCTGTAATACTTCGACCATCCATTAACACACCAGCTTCTCACCCTCGAGAAGTCAGTCTCGTGCGATTTTTTTGGCTGAAGATGAAGATGATCCATCACGTGGACGAGATGATCCCAGTTCTGCATGAAGAATAGCTCCGTCTGATCCATAATGAGCAGCTCGATCGACGACAGATAATCAAAGTCCCGGTCCTCCTCTCCCTCAGCGCCGACGAGCATCCGAAGTCCCAAAACAGACGAGATTATGATATCTGACGAATAGAATTCTGAGTAAAGCTTCAAAGTTTTCTTCGTCAGCGAGATTCCGATCTTGAAGCTGTCATCGGTATTGCCCCTGAACGTCAACTCGTAGTCTTCCGGTTTCGGGTTCTTCCGGGGCATTATGATCTCGCTGCCGCCGAAATCCTCGAGGAACCGGTTCTTATTAACGACTTCTCCACCTTTGTCCTCGCCAATCAGTATCGATATCAACATCTCGACGATCTTCAGGCAGGAGTGCCTGAACGGGACGATTATCAGGACCTTCGGACGAACGAGTCCCTGATCCCTGTACTCCTCGGGAACCTCGCCCATTGATTTGGAGAGCTTCGACAGCTTCGCGTTGTGGTGGAGAATCTTTGTGCGGGTTTTTAACAAGTGATTGATCGCGTGGAGACAGTAGACGAACCTTATTTCTTCCTCGTTGGAGAACTTCCGCTCGCAGTAGAGGAGATCCTGGTAGTTGTTGATGATGGAGAACAGTTCTTTTTGGAGGGGCGTTAGGGGAGACGGCTCGGATGAGAGAGTGTTGGCGATTTTGGGGTAATTGGCGCGGGTTAGGTTAGCTTGGATTTGGGTTTTTATGTGGAGCTTGGTCCAGTCGACGTTGGTGATAATTTCTGGGGTTTTTCCGGGCTCCGCGAATTTTTTGGGATCGAGAATCGACGGTTTTTTGAGGTTAGCTGAGGAGTCTTCGGAAATTTCGGGGATTTGGAGGTGGAGGTTGCCGAGGGTTGGCCAAGACAGTTTTTGAGTCTTTAGGGATGAATTTTGGAGGGAAATTAAGCGGTGGAGGTCGTCGGGAAGATCGTGCGCGAGGTGGAGGGTGAAGGGATCGTTTATTATTCCGGAATCTTCGCGAGAAGTTTCCTCATCTTCTTCGTCTTCTTCTTTTGGTTGTATTTGGATTGTTTTTTCGTCAATTTTTTCGTAAGTTTCTTTCTCTGCTTCGGGCCCGCCTTCTTCCGTGCTCTTGGGTGCCTCAGTGATTTGTTCGGCGGGAGAAGTAGCGGTTTCGATTTCTTGGGGAACTTCATCGGATGAACTTTCTTCGCTTTCGGACTCGGATTCAATGGCGATGTTCTTTTTGTTGGGTAAATTGGATGAAAAGGTTGAGAGCAGGGCTTTCATTGGATCCTCAACCTCTTCATCCTCAGAGCTTTCTGATTCGTACTTACGTTTTCTTAGCTCCTGCTGCTCCAAGCGCTTTCGCCTATTCTCGATTTCTGCGTTTCTCGCATCGCGTTCTTTCACGTACGATGCTTCGTGGAGATTGAATTTACCCTTTTTCTGCTTTTTTGGTTTGGCGAATTTTGATTTGCCTCTTTCTATGGGCCTCTTACCACCACGCACCGGTCGCTTACCTCTCGCCATTTTTTCATTCACATAGTTTGCCTGAAAATAATCATTTTCAATGAATTCTTGGGTAAAGTGTTTGAGATTCAGGATAAATTTATTTTGGTTTTTTATTTTATTGGTTTTTAGAAAATATGATGTGGGGGAAAATTTGTTGGGTATTTTTTGGAGAGAAAAATTAGAGCTACAAAAAAGGTTATCATGATAATTTTGATATTTTCTTTAATTCCAGAGATATTGAAGAAAAACTAAATTGAAAAGGTAAATTTCTCAGCAATGAACTTCATTTTGGACTTTTTGTGAAATATTGCAAGATTTAATAGAGAAAATTTTCCGTAATGTCTGTTTTTGTAGGGAAGAGTTGGAACTACAAGAAGGGTTATCACGAAAATTTAGATATCTCCCTTAGATTCCGAGATATTCCGCGATAACTGGATCTTGAATTCAATTTTTTCATCACTAAAATTTATTTGCAATTGATTTCTTGAGATTATCTCGGAAACCAATTGAGATATCGAAATTTTCGCGATAACCTTTTTTGTAGTTCCCTTCTTCCTCTACAAAAAAGGTCTGAACCATAATTCCTCTATCTCCCAAAGATTCCGAGATATTTCAAGAAGAGCGTAATCGGAAAACGAAACTGACGCCTCTCGTTTTTTGAACTTAAATAATAGTCATACCCACGTGTTATTGTTGTCACTACAATCGCTCTGCTGTTATCACCACAAATCCCGAAATTTCCGTCAATTATCCGTCTTCCCTCACCGACAACAAGCCTCAAATTACCCGAATATTTTAATAAATTATTTAACTATTTAAATAACCATGAAAATCCAATTTTCAACAACTCGACTCGCGAATCAACAATTCTTTTTAAGGTTATGTTATTCAGAACGTTGACAGCGCCACCGATCATTTTAATTTCAAACTTAACTTTAGCCGGAAGTAAAATTCCTCTCAAAAAAAAAAAATATAAATGAAAGAAATTATTATCAAAAAAAATTGTGAATTCAATTATCTCTAAATCATTTTTTCCTCAATCAAAGTTGAATTGATGGGATAAAAATTGAAGAAATAAATTGAATTGACTAATTAGCGAATTGATGACTAATGATTGAATGAGGCCAGAAGTTAACGATTTAATTGAACGACAATATTCCACTAACGGATGTCAGTTTTATTGTCTGTTATCAAACTCATTATTACAATTAGAATTTTTTTCAGTAAATTCACTGACGTCACGCGACGAAACAATGAGTAATAAAAAAAATATTGCGAGAATAAATAATAGAGAGGTATAAAATTAACGATGTCAAGGGTTCCGGTTTCCTCGAACTTTTTTTTCCGAATAAATACCGAAAAAAACAAGATTTTTCACCGCTGACGTCATTCGAATTTAATACGATAAATATTGTTATTGTTAATTAATTAATTAACGTTGCTTCGAAGTCTGATAATTAGTCGAGGCGGAAAACCCGAGAACTGCGTAATTCTTGCAGAAATAATTGTAAGGGATACAATAAGTGAGGAAGGATGAAGTGCATGCCGGAAGTAGGAAGGAGATAAACGAGATTAATTAACCCCTTCGGTTGGGACACTATTTACCTCCGAGATTCGCCGTTTATTGGGTTTATTGCGGTGGGAGATTCATCAGTCGCTTAAGCATTGATTCTCTTCATCAAAATATTCATCGGAATTTTTCTCGACGTTTGCGAATTGAAGATAGTCATTTTTATCGTGAATATTAAATGAGCGGAGTTTCTTTGCGGATGAGATCAGTTTTTTTGAAATATCTCGGAATCTGAGGGAGATAGAATAATTTTTGTTGGGAGCTTTTTTGTAGAGCGAATTCCGCTCTACAAAAAAGGTGATCCCAAAAAAATCGCTATTTAGTTCCCTCCAAAAAAACCCACAAAAATTTCCGTATCTCCCTCCAAAACCCTCGCAATAACTCTCTCCCTCTACCCAACCCTAAAATTCCATATTTCCCAAAGCAATAATTAAAAACCCCGTGAATAAATCCCCGCGAAAATCTCTCTCCATCAAAAATCCAATAAATATCCTCAAAATTTACCGCTGCGGTAAATTCCCCCCACAAAACCTACTGCGCACGCATCAAAAAATCCCACATTAGCCTTAAGATGTCAGCACTCTCCCACCTCGTCTCACACACTCACAAACCCCATGCATGTAAAATTCCCATTAATGTGTGTCCCCTCAATCGCCTCCATACGTGTATGTGTTTCTGTGCCTGGTATCGCAGGAGGGGAGTGCGCTCGAACGTTAAGCCGTGAAACAAACGTCGTGCGAGATTTTTTCATATTTCACTCCCTCGAAATTCCGTTTATTTCTCTGTGCAATGAATTAAAAAAAAAATCCACTAATAATCGATCGAATAAAGCGACAAATAACCGACAATAATTGACTTAATTTCAGTGTGAAAAAACATAAAGTAAAACGTGTTGTGGCGAACATCTAAAAAGCCAATTAACTGAATTAATTAAGGAGTGAAAAAAAAATTGCCACTCTCCAAATTATTTCTCCATTAATTTCTTTGTTCATTAATTTATTTATTCAAGAGACTTCATCAAAATTATTAAACGTAAACGTGATAAAATATTAAGTCTCGGTTAGTGTCTGATGAGCTCCTCCATTGAGTATTTGGTGGTAAGATGGCTGTGCAGCTGGACGGCGGGGGAAAAGAGGACTTGAAAACACAATTTTTAACCCGCGAGGGTACATACAAACTTATGACACTCTCTGAATATTCAAGGCCAAATAGAGTTGGTAATACGGATACGAGGGGTAGTGCATCGGTTAGAGTATCATTCGTAACATTACCAGATCCAACTGATCCAAATGGTACACAGGGACTTGGCGATCGTATGTGTTTCAATTTCGGAAAAGAATTGTATGTTTACGTTTATCGTGGCGTTAAAAAGGTAAAGAATTGCATCATTTTTTTTCACGAAAAAAAATAGAATTAATTTTTTTTCGGCTTTTTTTGCAACCAATTTTGTTCACTTAACCTCAAATTCTTAGCAAAAAAATGACTCCATCTTTGACTCTACCACACCTATTTCAAAGAAATTGTGTTCATTAATTGATAATTAATGGAGCAAAGATTATGATCCCGTTATACAATTAATGAATTTCTTTAACTATTTTTAGATTTTTTCTGAAGGAATTTTTTTGGAAAAAAATTGAGATAAAGGCTCTTGGTAATATGATTGATGCGATTTTTTTTTTCGTTGTTTATGAATAGGCAGTGGATCTGAATAAACCGGTGGACAAGAAATTGTACAAGGGAACGAATCCTACGTGTCACAATTTTAATCAAACAACAGCAACTGCTGAGATAGCACCATTATTAGTTGGCTTTTCAACTGGACAGATACAATTGATTGATCCTATCAAGAAGGAACTCAACAAATTGTACAATGAAGAGGTAGATACAATAGTTTTTTTTTGAAATTAAAAAATGATTATCGCGAGATTGCGAGGCTTTGTGTTCATTTTCAATTGAAATTCGAGTGAATGGTTTTGCGTTTGAGTTTGTGGTATTTTCTAGTTTCTTTAAAGGGGATATTTGGGAATCTGTGGGATCGAGTGATTATTGCAAAAGGAGTTATCATGGAATTCGTCTGATTACTGTAAATTGGTTTTATCTTTTAATCAGTTTTTGTTGAATATTTTTTGATCTGAGGGAGATGGAATTTTTGGCAAAATCTGTTTTGTAGAGGAAAATGAGAGCTACAGAAAAGGTTATCACGAAAATTTCGGTATCTCAATTAGTTGAGGCACAATGTTTTGTGATTTTTCTTCAATTTGAAGCAAAATCTTAAAATCACTTCGATGCTCGTTATTTTTATTTGTTTCATTCATTAGCAAAACTGATTATTTTGTACAAAATAAATGTATTTTCATTTATTTCCAGAAGAGAACTTGATATTACAATTTTTTTTCCTAATTTACATCGCATTTTAAATCAATTATGATTGATTTAATCTTCAATGCAAGTGATTATCGAATTTTTAATCATTCATCAATTACGAAATAATGTTAATCGTTCATTCCGCGGATCATTGACCCCATAAACTTTGAGAATCATTTTATGTTCTTGCAAGATTCATAACAAAATCGGGGAAAAAATTAATCAATTACGAAGGGTTAATGAGAATCGAAAAATTCAAATGTGATCTTTATAAATGATTCCAATTATTTATTTAAATCAATTTTATCATGATTTACTTAAGCACTCAGACCCATAAAAAATTTATCGAATTCTCCATGATTTTTTTAGTATTCTAATAATTTTTTGGAGCAATCCAAAAGATTGTATCTTGAAGTTAAATTAAAAAACTTCGTAAATCTCAAAAAAATGTGCAACACCTTTAAATTTTCTCAAATCATCACGGAAATTAACCATAATTTTCTTTTGTTATCTCCATGTTTTTTAAGAATATCTAAGTACTTGAACAGTGTTGTTTTATCTTTGAATCTTTTCCCACGATAGTTACCGGACATTTTCCAATGATTTTGTTAATCAAATATTTTAGTGTTAAAATTTATTTCTCCATTTCAAGCCACAAGAAAATATTCTAAAAATCTAAAAAAAATTGAATTGTTCAATTTTCACGTCCGAAAATTTTTGAAAAATTCACATATGATCAAAATTACTCAAATTAAATTCTGCAATATATAAAATTTGTTTCCAATTTTTTTTTCAAAGTTAACTTGAAAAGCTTCGTAAATCTCAAAAAAAAATCTGCAAGACCTTTGAACTTTTCCAAATCATCACAATTGTAAATTTTCCATCAATCTCCATGTTTTTTTTTTAAATATCCTCGTTCTAGAGTCAAAAGGGCGTAAGTGCCATGTTTTAAAAAACTACAAAAATTGAATGTACATTACTTTTTTCATAGGAATACGAACTTACGCCCTTTTATTATTCACCAACAAAAAATGGCACTTCCGCCCTTTTGATTCTAGGCTGACGATATGAACGTTCAATGAAATCCCCGAATCCAAGAAACCGAAAATCCAAAAATAATGCTCCAAAAAAATTCTATTTTCCAGAGGCTGATAGACAAGACGAAAGTGACCTGCATAAAGTGGGTACCAGGCTCGAGCAATTTATTCCTAGTATCCCACAGTTCCGGCCAGCTCTACCTCTACAACTGGGAGTTGCCCTGTGGCACAACTCCGCCGCACTACCAGCCCTTCAAATCCGGCGACGGTTTCGCAATCCACACCTGCAAGACAAAATCCACCCGGAACCCTCTCTACAGATGGGTGATAGGAGCCGACGGTTGTTGCATAAACGAGTTCGCGTTTTCGCCCTGCGGCACGAATTTGGCCGTAGTCTCGCAGGACGGTTTCCTGCGAGTATTCCACTATGACACGATGGAGTTGGTGGGTTCAGCGCGAAGTTACTTCGGCGGTTTCCTCTGCGTGTGTTGGTCGCCGGACGGTCGTTACGTAGTTGTTGGCGGAGAGGACGATCTCGTGACGATATGGAGCTTCAACGAAAAACGTGTAGTTGCCAGGGGCCAAGGTCACCACAGTTGGGTGAGCGTGGTTGCGTTTGACCCGTTCACCACATCGTACGGCGAACCCGACGCGGATTTCAGCGGCTCGGACGACGAGACGATAACCCAGAACAATCACAGCAATCATTTTGCCGAGAAGAAGCGCGCGTCGACGCTTTCTCAAGGTTTGAACTCCAACAGAAACTCCTGCGGTTCGGAGCTCCGGGTTTCCGGCGGAACCTGCTACAGACTCGGAAGCGTTTCCGAGGACACGCAACTCTGCCTCTGGGATATCACTGAGGACGTTCTGAGGCAGCCGGTTTGCGCGAAACAGCGCGCGTCGACAGCCGGATCGGGAACGTTCACGTCCTCCGGGACATTCACTAGTGGAAACGGCGCAACGCTCAACCACTTGACGAACAATGCCAAACACAATAACGTGAACAATATCAAGGACGATAGAATCGGTTTGAACAGTGAGACGAGCAACAGCACTTCATCAAGCGTCACTGTATCGACGGTAAATTCACTGACTCAACGATTCGCTGGCCTCGGTTTCGGGGACAAGAAAAGTGATAATCATAAGAGGAATTTTAGTTTAACTATGAGGAGCAGTGGTGTGGGCGGGGGGACTGGTACTAGTAATTGTAATTCACAGCAACAGAATAATAGTTATGGTGAAAAATCAACGACTAATGGATCGTCAAATTTAAATAATAGTCTAGTTGGTGGTAATTTAATTGGTAATAAAAAAGTTAGTTCTGTGATGGATGATCCAATGAGATTAATTGGTACAGCATGGTGTCCAAGATTCGATGAGTGTCCAGTTCTTGAGCCACTTGTTTGTAAAAAATTGGCACACGAGAGACTGACTGAATTAGTTTTTAGAGAGGAT
Organism: Aleiodes sp. PSUC_FEM 10030003; assembly: GCA_018902275.1. Lineage (NCBI taxonomy): Eukaryota > Metazoa > Arthropoda > Insecta > Hymenoptera > Braconidae > Aleiodes > Aleiodes sp. PSUC_FEM 10030003. The sequence goes on from JABSMS010003607.1 coordinate 12,899, forward strand.
TGCTTCGTAACAGCCTGTCAGGATGGATATGTTTATACATGGGCAAGACCTGGTCATATGGTAGGTCCACTTACTATAAGCAGTACACTGCACAGGCCACATCATCATAGTAATATACACACTAATATTAATTCGATGCGACTTAATGATCTCTGATTAATTTTTTTATTATTATTCTTTATTGATAGTTGAGAATTTTTAGGGGTTGATGAGATGAGTCTGGTTGGAAATTTTGGGGTTTTTTTTTTGGGGGGGGGGGGAAGATGCAAAATGAGAGATGCAAAAAAGTTATCATGAAAATTTTTATATCTCGATTATTTTCGGAGGTATTTCGAAGAGAGTTATCGTGAAAGAATTTTTTTATGGGGTTTTTTTACTTCACATTGAAATATCTCGGAAAGTATCGAATTTAGGGGAAATTATGGAGAGACCTTTTTTGTAGGGAATTGAATTTTCTACAAAAAAAAGTTATCATGGGAATTTCGATGTCTCGATTATTCGGAGATGCCTCGGAAAGAGTGAACGTGAAGAAACAACATTCCAGATTTTTTTACGAATTAAAATATCTCGGAAGATATCGAATTTAGGAGAATTCATGAAGGGACTTTTTCTGTGCCGAATTAAATTCTCTACGAAGAAGGTTATCATGGAAATTTGTCTAACTCGATTGTTCATGGGGATAGCTCGAGAAGAGAACTCGGAAAGAAAATCAGGATCTTTTTGAGGGAACTGAAATATCTCGGAAAATGTGGAATTTAGAAGAATTTATGAGAAACATTTTTTGTAGGGAATTAAATTCTCTACGGAAAAGGTCATCATGAAAATTTCGATATTTCGATTATTTACGGGGAGATCTCAAAAATAGTGAAATCGAAGGGATGGAAATATTTTTTTCCGGGGATTTTTGACTTCAAACTGAAATATCTCTGAAAATATCGACTTTCAGGAAATTCATGAAGAGACATTTTTTGTAGGGAATCAAATTCTCTACAAAAAAGATCTGAACGTGCATGATCCTAAACTCATCAATTCCCGAGTTATCAAAGAATTAAAGACTCATCTCATTAAACTTCATTATTAATTTTTTTCATTCTTACTCTGCACTTATTTTTCTTCTGTGGGATGAAATTTATTCATTTTTTAAATAGAAAACAAAACGAAAATATATATATATTTCGCTATATATATTGAATTGTTATTAAAATTCATTTTCTTTTGTATCTAGAAATAGTCTGAATGGCGAATTCATTGATTGTAGAATAGTTTTTTTTTCTTTTTTTTTTGGAAGATCTGTAACGCTTTTAATGACGAATTTCCACATTTTCAAAAAAATGAAAGTCAAAAGCGAATTGATAAATCTTTTGTATAAGTAAAAGATAATTCATGTATTTCAAAAATTCAATTCAATCAATTATTTTCTTATCTTTCTGTATAAAAGTATTAGATAGAATTTTAGGTATTTATCCAAAGTACGATAATAAGTGTGAAAGCATTTTTTCATTTTTTTTCTCAATTTTTAATTATTAATATATTATTGAGATAAAAATTTGATTCAATATGGAATTGTGTGCGGTCGAGTGCCATTCCCGGGAGGGGCAAGAGGGGTTGGAGCGTTAAAGATCTTCTGAATCTTAATTTCATGAAAAATTCAATTTTTCTTTGAATTAAAAAAAATTAAGTAGTGAAGTTAACTATTTATTTTGCGAATATCTCGGAAATCGTGAGTTGACGAGAATTCATCGAGACATCTTTTGTAGAGGAAATTAAATGTAATTAGAAGTAATTAAATTTTCTACAAAAAGGTCTAGTAAATTTTCTCTATTCGTTGCAGTTATTTACAAAAAAAAAACCGTCGATTCAGCTTCTTTAATTATTTTACTTTTGAATTTTCCGCGATATCTCAAAAAAAAAGAGAGGTACGAAAATTTTGATTGAACCTTTTTTGAAGAGCGGGCGAAGATCTACACAAAAGGTGGAGACAAAAAAAGTCGTATCTCCATCAATTTCCGAGATATTTTGAACTCAAAATAAAATGTCCAATAAAAGAAAATAATTTGAAAAATCATGTATGATTTATTTCGCGAAAATCTCAAAAACCGTTGAATTAAGAAGAATTTACCAAGGAACTTTTTTTTGTAGAGAATTGAATTCTCTACAAAAAATGTCTCTCGCAAATTTCCTCTGAACCCGTTTCAAAGATATTCGCAAAAGAAACGACAACAAAATTTTTCAATTCTTTCTCACTTCACTACTAAATTTATAATTTAATTTCAAAAAAACGTCTACCTTCCCCCTCCCCTCTTTTTAATTTCACTTTCGTTGCATTTGTCAGTGGGGCAGGTCCCCAAGAATAATAAACGAAGAAACGAAAAAGAATGAAAGTTAAATAATTAAAATTAACAATTAAACATTAATACATTTTTAATTCTTATGTATTTGAGTATTTAGTTTAGTAATTAGTGAACGATTAAAAAAAATGTAGATGGAATGCGAATATAAATTTATAAATTACGTTACATTTATAATCACCTCCCCTCTCGCCTACTCTCTCATCATTCAATTAATTCATAATGTGACAATTTAATATCAATTTTTGTTAAATAATATAGATGAAAAAATCATTTGCAAAATATTGTCAAGCAAGAGTAAATAAATTATGTATAAAGAAAAAAAATCAACCAAAAGGAAAAACATAATTGAACGAATATTAATTAATTATTATGATAAGTTGAATGAGACAGTGCTTGCTTCCTGCTTGAGTTCAATTTTTTTTTTTATTTCGCCGAGTGAATGCGTATTACCGAGAGTATACATCCTCCCCTACTCCACACCGGTGTTCGAGTGGAGTGAAAGAGAAAAAGGAAAACAATGGAAGATGAAATGTTAATTCTATCAATTAAAAAAAAAAGAATGTCATTAAATAAATGAATTATTCGATGCCAAATGGGCTTTATTTATTTTCATTTTTTTTCAGATTTGATGGTTTGTAATTTTTTTGAAATTCGCAAGGAAAAATTTGGCTGGTCTTTTTTTTGGTTTTTAAAAAAATTGGAATTAGAAGGGAAATTTTTTTATTAATACTTTTTATGGAAATTTTCACTGTTTCTTTTAGATTTTGAAGATTTTACGTGGAAATAGAATGATAATTTGAATTTGAGGATTTTTTTAGGAAGTTTAGGAAAAATTGTGGGAATTGATAAAATTGAATGGAATGTTTTTATATCTTGAAAGAAAATTCAGGTTTTTTTTGGTCAATTTTCTTTAGTGAAGAAAATGAATAATTAAAATTACGCGGCCATAGAGTCAAAAGGGCGTAAGTTTCATTTTTTAAAAATCTACAAAAATTGAATCTACACTCATTTTTTCATAAGAATACTAAACTTACTCTTTCATTGTTCAGCAAAAAAAAATAGGACTTACGGCCGTTTGGTTCTACGGCGACGATGTAATTAAACTTATTAATTTCCTGTATTAGAAAGTCTCTAAATCCCCCAAC
>JABSMS010003618.1:0-16390 GCA_018902275.1 Aleiodes sp. PSUC_FEM 10030003
CGAAAATTAAATCTACATTCATTTTTTCATAAGAATACTAACTTACGCCCTTTTATTATTCAGCAAGAAAAATTGGCGCTTACGCCCTTTTGATTCTAGGGCGACGAAATATACTCCAAATTTATTTAACGATTTTCTCTTACGAGAAATCATTGAAAAAAAGAATCTTCCCCAAAAAAATTTCGAGGAAAAAGCTTCTGGATGTTTTACCGTTGAATTTGAAACAACCACTGCAGAAAAAAAGTTTGGCTCGAAGGAAAATCATATTTATTTTTCATTTTTTCCGACAGCAATAAATACTGTAGAGAATCAAAAAAAAAAAGTGAACCCAAAAGTTTCAACTCCAACGACCAGTTTCGATCTCCCCGTTGACCTGTCGGATTCGGGGACAGTTCCAATCAGTCGAACTGTCGCATTGTTAACCCACGCGTCAATTGAAACGTCTGTAGACCAACTAAATTCGTCAATTTGACCCCGAAAGTTAATGCTCAAGAGATTGTAAACACTGGCATAAAAGACATGTTATTATTTTTCCTAGAAATAAATTAAGTGATGTATCAATCATTTAACCGATTTCAAAAACCACTTTAAATGCAATCTAAATGTCTTAAATTTTAATTTCAAAATTATGAATGAGCTAAGGAACGAACATGTTTGCTTCATGCGTTGTGCTGTTTTGAAGAATTTATTTTTATCTGACGAAAGCAAGCTTGACGCCCTTTTTCCTGTCGCAGAATACACGTGCCATCGGCAAACAAAAAACTTCGTACCTAAGTGCCTAAATATAGGATAAAGTAGAAGTCAACACGGTTCATATCACTGTCTAGTCTTGTGAAACATCTCCGAGACTGTCAGTTCAAATCACAAATGTTTTTTTTAGCCATCTGAATTTGCTTTCATTAAAGGGGTAAATGTAGAAAGCAAAGCAATTTTTCATTTGGACGATCGCCGTTCTTCCATCACATTCGTAACACTAGTTCCCCTCATTCGTCATTATTTTCATCTTCATTTCTTTAAATTTTACAGTCAAATGTACCTTGACATCGTGCCAGATTTCATAACGTAATTTAAATGTCTCCCATGGAATAAGAGTAAGGGCGGAAGGGGGAGGGGATGGGTGGAGTGGTGGCTACCTCATCGCTTCCAATTTCTCCTTTCGTACCGTTAATTTCGTTTCTCCTTTGATGCTACCGCTAAAAACTTTCCCCTGTGGCGACAGTATTAATAGAAAATGGGGTGCTCAAACCAACTCGGTTTTACGTTGGAAATTATTTGGCTTTTGAGTTCTTCTAATGAAACTGAAATGTTATTGAAATAGAAAGAGCGCGTTTACTAAAATTTGTTGAATCAAACTTTTCCGGTTTTAACAAGTAACAAGAGAAAAAAATCGAAGGTTTGAAAGAAATGAAATAAATCATTCAACCAGTCAATTTTAATTCGTTCTCAGTAATTGTCACTGACGTGTCATTCGTTAATGAATAATCAAATAATACTGAAGTACGTCACTCACTGGATATCGATTGAACTCGTGGAAAATTAATTCATCTCTCTTTCTCTCTCACTTGTCGCTCTCCCTAACTGTGACTGGTTCAATTCAACCAGTTACGTGTTGAATTGGAAGGAATTAAGGAAAATGGGAAACAACAGTTGAAAGTTGATGATAAAATTGGCAATAAAATGGAAAGAAAAAAATACCAATTATCTTGGCAACACCTGGGGGATTTTTTCCGCAAGTCGCTGCACCATCGGAATACTAAAGACGAATGAAAAAAAAATTCACTGGATACGATTAATATGTTGACCTAAGAATCTGTCGATAAATCGATACATTTTCTTTTGTCTTCACTTCTAATTTTATCAAATAAATTGAAACTGACATTTTCCCTTTTCCTTTGCAGGCAGATATCCAATACCTTGGGAATTCTTGAAATATTAAATACTATGAGGCATTTTGTTAAATCAATATTGATGTCAACATGTTTCGGCTTATTTTCTTTTGAAGTTTTTTCCTTGGATATTCTTTCCTCCCACTGCCAAATCAGCTTTTGCGTCTTATTTTTTTGTATTCTCTTTATTTCTTTTACATGCACAACAAAGTACAGGACATGGTACACATAAGAAAAAAAATAAAGAAAATAAAAATGCAGACAAGTTCACGGGTGACGTGGTTGAGTTAGAAAGGAGAAGGAGCTGACTCGTGCAGGGTGAAATCAGTATTCATATATTCCAGTTTGAGAATCTACACACATACACACACTCGTTGCCTTACCAGCAAAATCAATACGTAATGAAATCAATGTCGTTACATGTCAGTGTATCCATGGGTAAGAGTGAGAGAGAGCAAGAGCTTTTTGGAATTCAGATGTCGACAATATCTTCAGGAGCTTCTCTCATGTGACACTTTGAATGTAAAAGATTAGACATTGAGTATCTCGAAGATGAAGATAAAAATAAGAGAGAATCTGTTTTTGACAATGGTGAATTCAATAGGTTTTCGAAACATTTTTGATTCTATCGGAAGGATTGGGAAATTTGGGCTGATGGATCATTTAATACAATCGATCTTGGATCAATAGTTTACGAGAAATATCGAAATTAATTCAATTTAAAAGATTTACTAACATATATTACATTTACAGTGTGACAAATATTCACATGTTATAACTGAAAATCTATGCACATGGTTCCTGCTCTTCGGCTTTTACATATATTCAAGTGATTTTTCAGTGATTCATAAGATCAGCATGAGAATAATGTATTCGGAAATTTTGGAATAGGGAAAAGATGAAAGAAAAAAACCCTATGACAAAAATCTCGATTTTTTCTGATATTTAAAGATTTTATTATCAAAAATAATAAGAAACATGAAACAATAGGTATATTTACAAGTTTTTACAATAGTCTAAAGTGTACATCGTTTCAGCCCTTAGGCTTCTACGTATATATAAGTGATGTTTTGCACGTATTAAAATCAGTGAGAATGATGGAGGTCTGAAGTGACGATAGGGAAAATAGAACTGTTGAAACCCTCTAGATGAAATATCGAAATCAAGTTAATTGACCGTTTCGATTTCTCTAATTATCTTCAAAAATATGGGAGCAAAAAAATATTGTATGATCGCATTTCACAGCGAGAACTTCCCGATCTTTCCAATGGAATCCATGAAATTTCAAAAATTCTGCAATTTCATCGTTACAAAGGGAAACATTTTCACAATAATATGAAGTTCCCTTGAATTTAACTTATCCGAATTATTTAATCAAAGCTAATTTAATTATCTTTGTTTGGATATTCGAACAACTTTTCAGTTAATCACAATGGAATTCTGTTCTTTTTCGAGTTCCAATTTAATATCAATTAAGTGAATTACACAAAATTCATATGAATTAATGCACACTATAATTCATCCAGATGAATAAAATAAATTAAAGAATTCATACCATAATTTTCAAAGAAGTATTCTTTTCACTATCGATCCAATAACTGCGCGCAATGTTCAACCAATCAATCACTGCAAATTGCATCAATTATTACGCGACAATGCCTATTGAAATTCAATCATGAATTGTGTTAAAATTATCAGTTACCTCGTATTACACAATGAAATGTAAATTAAAAAATCTTCAATTTGATCGCCTTCAACTATTAAATCCATCGAATTCGTTTAAGAATATTTCGCCTCAGACGCACAATCTCATCGTTTCTATTCACTCGTTTAAATCTTACAATCTGCCTCTTTGTATACCTTCATCCTTCTATCGCCTACCGTTTTTCACTTCCGGTCTGTGGTCTTCCTCCACACCAAATCAAATCACCGAACGGAGATTCGCCGATATAAAATTTCACCTCTCGTCTATCAATAAAAAAATTCACTCGCCTGAATTCTCTCGGGTTTATTTTTTTTTCTTCATAGAAAAAAAAGCATCGAGTGAAGAAGGAAGGAAATAAAAGTGAGAAGCAATCGAGCGTTCATCATCGCAAATAAAATACTTAAAAAATTTCCATCTTCTCGTTCACATACATTGAAATATCGTAATTCATATTTCCATATTTTCCTTCATTCTCAATTTCTTCTTATTTTTCCTCTTTCACTGAACTTTTTCAACGAGAATGTTAACTTCAATTATTTATACAACTTCGAATCATTCAAATTCATAATATTCACCGATTTCAAATTCTACATGAATAATTTAATGTTTGAAAAGTACGAAGAACATGCAATTACTTTGTTGACAAGAATTTAATTATTTTTTCCATAAATTTTAATGCAAAAAATACGAAGAATTTTTTGCTATTAATTTTCTTTGATACCAAGAATATTGTCGATTTAATGTATCTCTTGATGCTCAATTTAAAAATTATTTCCGCTGAGAATTTTTTTTTTCACCCCGTTTATTCTTTCTTATTCTTCTCTCGAACTTAAGAGAATGAGTTTTGCTTTGGTAAGACTCTCTCATTTTCTTCGAGAAAATGAAAATACCCATTGCTACTATTGTTATTATTGTGTCAGGAGTTTTCTCATTTATCATTACAGAGTGCCCGTATCCACCTCGTTTATCATTAGAAATAATTTTTTTCTCAATTTCGTTTATTTTCTTTCACTCTCCTCCACTCGGTTAAACCGCGTAATTAAAAATCCCTGGTGCTCTTAACATTAAATAATAATAAAGAATTTAATAAAATTGTAGCTGACCGGGCGGCTCTTCTGTGGCGAAAAAAATGCAGATTTTTTTCATTTTTATGAAAAGCAGAAAATTACAAATCCGTGAAATTCAAACTAATTTTACCATTCTCATTTCTACTTGGGGAAAATTTTGCACGGTGAAAAAGTTTTGAATGACTTTTTGGGGGAACAACTCTGGGAAACTTTGTACGTGGATTATGCTGTAGACCAGACTAACCAGAAGTGTTGGTGAGTGAATGTTTTAGAGTGACCCCTCTCCTCCTAAGTTTTCAACCAAAGTTGAGGACTACGTCTTTGCGCAATTCAATGGAGGGCTCTCTCTTTGATTGGATTAGGGCCACTGAATTTCTAGCAGAATAGTCAAAGAGCCTTGCGTGAATATCGTGAATAGAATTATTTCTCAATTATAACCTGTGAAATAGTGACTTTATGAAAATAATTGATCGTTGTATTTAAAAAAATGGAAAATTTCGTATGAATGTGCATAGTGAATTTTAATATCGCCATTTTAATTCGAGTTGAGGCAAAATTATCCCGAGGCTGCAGACAGTTTCTTCCTTACTGTATACATTAAGAAGAGAGAATTATTGTTTAAAAACTAACTTTAATTTTTTTTCACTAATTCCATCGTGTTTTCATAGTAAAGAATTTTCAGAAATTGTGAAAAAATAATGTGAATTCTGAATTTATTGAAAAATTGAATTAGGGAAGAAAAAGGGCATCACCGAATGCTTAAGGGGTTAGGGTCAGTTGTGAAGCCGAAAGAAGGCGATTTTCAGGATTTTTTTTGAATCCATGTTTTCGGAAAATACGTTGCGAAAAAAAAAATGTTTGAATTTGCGCCATTTTGTTAAAAATTGAAATTTTGGAAAATCCTTTGTTCATACTCTGGCCGAGGAAGTTTTCTAACTAATATCAATGGGTTTTTTTAGTTGATTCCGTCATGAGTTATGATCCGGATCGCAAAACACTTTTTTTTTTGAACATCTAGGAGATGCGTATTGTAAAATAATTAAATCTGTCTTGAAAAAAAATCCTATAAATCGCCTTGTTTCGGCTTCACAACTGACCCTAACGCCTCAAACAAAATGAATGTTTTATTCATAACAGATAGTAATAATTGCCTTGACCGAAATGCAGGAATATAAAATCTCCATAATCTAGAATATCTGGGATTTTCCTCAGATTTTTATCATATGTTTAAATATTGAAATATAATTGCCAAAAATCAGCGATTCCATAGTACATTCAATACGAAACTGTTCCTCTTAGCGTCCTCTTCTTAAATAATTAATCATTTTTCGCGACAAAAAGTGATTGAAACAATCGAATTTTCATTTTCCTCGAAAAATATCCTTCTGCAACAATGCATATTTACTAACAGGAAATACACTACGTTCGAAAGGTTAACAAAAAATTTTCATTTTCCTGTTTCCTAATTAAATTTAAAATTTTACATTTATTAAGCGTCATATACAAGAACGTGTAATAAAATATAACACCTTTTCTGTAGAGAATCTAATGGTCTATTGAGAAGGTCTTTCGGTAAATCCTTCTAAATCCAATAGTTTCTGAAATATTGTCAAAAGAAGATAGAGATCTCTAAACTGGATGCAATTAATCATTGATTCTTCCTTTTCACATTATCTCGATAATTATCGCCTCGAAATCAATTGCATTGAGACATTATCCAGCGCAAATTCTGCGATTTATCAAATGCTACCATTGTAATCAATAAACTTCGTCAAATGAAAAAAGAAATCACCAATGCAGTTGAATTCACAATTATTATCATTAAAATATTCAATTCATTGGAGAACGTCTGGTGAAAAAGAATTCAATTTAAAACTTTTTAATTGAATAAATGAATCAAGCGTTAATTGACAAACTTTTTTTCCTATTTTCCCATAAATTTTCAATAATTAAACAACGGAAGTTTTTCGCGCAATTGCATCACCGTAATTTATTGAAAACAATTATAGAAATAATGCGAAAAAAGAAGAAAGAAAAAGGGGAAAGTTGAGCTCATTTTTCGAGCTAATGAGGTTTAATAATTCATACACAGTGCAGATGCATTTGGAGCCTTCTCGTTGGTGTAAGAAGAATTGAGAAACACGAGAAAAAGAGTTTGAGGATACTGCAAAACAGAAGTGGAGCGGATAAGGAGAAGGGGCTAGTAGTAAAAAAAAACAAAAAAGAACTGAAGAAATAAGAGAAGTGCACCCTAGTACAGTTGAATCTTCAGAAACTTTTGAAGTGCTTCAACTAAAGGGCGAAAGTATGTTTAACCATGAGACTAGTGAGAAAACACAAAAAGTAAAGAGAAGGCAATAAAAGTTTTGGATAAAGGAAAAAGAATGAGGAAAAAAACGTTAACTTCTTTCCCGTTCGGGGAAAATAAAGAAAAATGTTTAATAAAATTGATTCAAGTTTTTCATTAAAATTTAGTATCGAGCGCGACTGCTCATCTAGAGCATTGCAACGATTCTCAACATTTATTTTTTACCGAAGAAACTTCGATTTCTTTACATTTCAGTGAACAAATGAGTAGTGGAACAATAAGAAGAGGAATTTGGAAAGTTTGATGCGGATTATATTGCAAATATCTTCAGAATGTTTGATCTAGAGCAAAATGTCAGGAAATTTTTTTGTAGAAAATTTGATGGGCTACCAAAAAGGTCTTGCGAAGAATTCTTTTAAACCTAACGGTTTCCGAAATATTTGTATACTGCTAGGAAATTGTTATTCACAATTCAATGAAAAAATATTGAAAGGGTTAACAAACTGTGGTTAACTTTAAATTTCAGGCAATTTATCACTTGAAAATTCGTTTGATATGAAAATATTCGCATAAAGTCTAAAATCTCATCGCAAATTAATGGTAAAATTTCCATCAAAATATGATCTCTGTAGACATTTGAAGTAGATTATTCAGTGAATAAATTAAATTTTCAGGCAATCCATGAAAATTCAAGGCCTCATTAATTGAATTTTTGATTAATAGGAAATTCAAATTCACATATCATTTGATTTTTCATTCCTATTAACTAGAATTTTAATTCTGTGTCAACTAGTATTAGAAATGCGGTTTTGAAATTTAATGTCCATATTGATTTTGAATTTCTAATTTATTCTTCGATAGTGTAGAATAACCGAACTACAATTTCCGTAATTTCATCTAAAAATGATTTAATGATAAAATTATGTTTATAGTTGTGCGAATATCTGTGAAATGAGTTTTAGCCGAAAATATCAAGAGATATTTTTTGTAGGGAATTTTGGGCTACAAAAAAAAAGAATCTAGATAAATTTCCGTGAATCCAATAATTTCCGAGTTATTTGCAAAAATAATCCGCTTCGCCACAGAAACGCTGATGGAATGTAAAGACGGCTTCATTGCGATACTATCGAAACGCGTCAAGGGAGAAAATCCTCAAGTAATCAGACGACGAATAGAAAATGCACAATCACGACAATAATTTTTCTTTCTTCTGAATTATAAAAATACTAGAGAAAAAGGAGAAGAATTGAATTCACGAGAATTCGCCACATTTTTCTCTCAACCGAAACACGGTATATCGCTTTAACAAGGTGATCCTCTAGAGCTTCATACAGAATTATTCAAGAAGCGTTTGCCCAAGAGACTAGGTGAACTTCAGCTACGAGTATACCCCCACTTGGTTTATGAAGCCTCTGGTGATATGCAAGTCAATGGGAGAGGATTGCCCAATAATAAAATCAGCCTCCATCGATTTGTGGGTAAAACCACTGACCCAGCTATCTCACTCGTTTAATTAATTCAATATTCAACTTTATTGAAGTAATATAATAAATTTAAATCACTCCTCGTGATTTTCAATTCGAATTGACAAAACCTCAAAGGTAAATCTCAGGTGATTTATATTTTATTCAACGAAGGGAAGAGAAGGGGAATGGTCCTTCCGGACAGATTTATTGGTGAAAAGGAAATAGAGAAAAAAATCTTCAAAGATTTTTATTTCCAAAGATTTGAATGGTTAATGTGAAATTCTACAAAGAAAAATTGAATTTTATTAAAATTTGAAATTCAGAGGTGAATTTTTTACTTTTGGTGGATTCAAATTTTATTCACTTTATGAAGGAAAGAGAGTAATGAAGGTTTACTCATGAAAGTGTATTTATTGAAGAATATCCTAGGTCGTGGGTGGTGAAACGAAAAAAGTTTATTTTATTTCAACAGTAGAGAATGGTAAAGAAAGATGAGTCGAAAAATTCGCTGAAGGTTCTCCTTCCAAAATTATTGGAGGGAATTCTACTTTTATTTATCCGGAAGAAATTTCTCGGGAAATATTTCTTTATTTTCCAATTGAGAGAATTTTCCAGGAGAAATTTTCAAGAGATATATCGTTACTTTTGATTTTTTATGAAACTTTTGGTATTTTTGTATCCACGATATTAATTGTATTTTCATTCCCATTATTACGATTTTGGAACGATTATTATCAATGTTCTCGATTTAATTTTTAAGTTTTGCACACTTTCATTTTATCCCTCATCCCTTATTAGAATAGAGATCAACAATGGATTATCAACTTTTTATTCGTCTCCTGATTGGTCCATCGATTTTTGATTCTTTTTTTTAATGTCCTTCTTTTTTCCTTTTGTTTCCATTGATTTATTAAACATGTGAATTTCCATGGAGTTTTCGTTTTGTAATGAACAAACTCATAGTGAACAAACTCACTTGTTCAATGAAAAAACCTTATACAGTCCGTGTTTTTTGAAGGAGCCAACAATTAGAGCAATTGTATTCTTATTTATTGTTTCTTTAAAATAGCTCCCAATATAAAAGTTTATGACCTACATTGAAAAAATCAGCTTAAAATTACGTTTTTTTTTTATATAAAAATATTTCTATTGCTAATTTGTGTGAACAGCGGGTAAGAGTAATTTTGGTGGACTAATATTCTTTTGAGTGACTTGAATTTACAATTATTTATTTCAGAGGTATTATTATTTCCAGAGAAATTTTCTTCTGAACCCCTCTTTAAGGTGAGTCTACAATAACGCGCATTGGCTACGCAATGCAAAGCGACGCGAAGCCAAGCAGAGCAAAGGAACGCGAAGCTTTCTCATTAACCTATCTGTCAAATAGAAAATCATAATTCTTAACATGAAAAAAATGCTTGCAATTATAAATTTGATGTGTCTGAATCTTCGAAAATGAACTGCTATAAGAAAAACTCCGTCCTCAACTTTAATTTCGAATGCCACAGATCAGATAATATTTTGCTCTGCCTTGCTTTGCTTCGCGTTGCGGTGCTCCGCTTTGCTCCGTTTCGCTTCGCGTAGCCACCGCGCGTTATTGTATACTCACTTTTACAACGATTGGCTCTAGAGAAAATCTTCAGGACTTTTTTCTAGTGAATTTCATGGACTACAAGAAATATCTCTTGGTGAATTCTCCTGAACCTCGTCGTTTTCGAGACATTTCCGAAATAACCTATACGCTATTTGTCACTTGAACACTCCTTATTTCGCTACTGATTCGAGAATACGTTTTTCTGGAATCTCTCGAAATTTGAAGGGAATGGAGGAATGTCCAAAGTAACCGTTTTTGTTGCTCTTCTTTTTCTCTACAAAAAGATCATCACAAAAATTCTCCTATTCTCTCTTCCTTAGATTCCGCGATATTCTATGGAAGCTTCACTGATGAAATTCGAAATTCAGTAGCAAAGTTTTTTTTATTAGTGCTACTCCACCATCAGTTTTTCTTGGAACATCTCCGCAATCCGTGCGAGATACAACCATTTTAGAACCGTGATTAGAGATTGAAAACAACTGCATTTTGTTTATCATACTGATATTGAGAGTTAGAATGAAAACCCTCTGACTTCTACGTGGATGTGATAGTAAGCCTGATTGAGAATATTATCCTAGCGCAGGAAAGAGAAAACCGTGAATGGCATGGAAATATACCGAAGAGTTTAGAGAATCGCGTTGAGGTGACAATCTTGATTGATGATCAATAGATGATGACGATAATCCCGAATCTTGGCCAAAATCAAGGTCATAATTGAACAATCCAAACCAATGAAAATCTCACCATCAGAATTGCCCTATTTTCCATAGATCTCAAGATATTCCATAAAAATTGACTGTTCGCACAAAAAAAAAATATTCAGAGAATGTAAATCAGGGGAAAATAGCTTTGTGAATTCTTGCTTACTGACTCATGAGATCAAAGTAATTGTGAAATTAATGAAACTTCATTTTTTTTATCAATATATTTGTGATGATATTGAGGTGATCATTATTCCAAACGACTAGAAATGAAGAATAAAGAAGGAGAGAAGAGGGAGTCGTGTTTGAACGGCAAATGCCGGTGTGCATAACGAGGGTTTCAAGTACTTAATGGCCAGGCCTCGGTATAAAAATAAATTGGCAACTCGAGTGGTCCAGAGGGTGGAAAGTAGGCTATATATGCTACACAACAAGAGATGAAAAAAATGGAATGAGTAAAGAGGGGGGATCTGTTATCGTTTCTCCAGCTAACCCCTGTGAAGAGAGTTAAAGGCGGCAGTGAATATGATTTTTCGAGAGATGCTCGTTTTTCAACTTCCATCATTCCCATTATACACTTTGGCCTGTAAAGTCTACGAGGGGTGAAAGAGATCGTTTCATCAGATTTCAGATCGAATTTTCTTAGTGATTCCGTGCATCCACTTACGGTCACTCTTCTCCCTTGAAATTCTAAGCTTCTTTTTTTTCCTCTTCATCTTTCTCCTTGAAACGCTTATCGCGCCAATTTATTTCTATGGTTTGAAAGTTCTGAGGAAGAAATCCTCAGAGCCGATGATACTTAAAGTGATAAGAGAATTGTCACTTCTGCCCTTCTTTGGAGGTGGGGTAAATTGATACTCATAAATATTATTATCTAGTTCATCGATTGAAAAGTTTGTTATTGAAGTCATTCGCAAAAAATGATGAATAATTATTTTGTAAATATCGCAAACGATTCAATGGACAATAGGAATGAAAATCTGAGGCATGATGAGCCGACGAATTTCATCTGATTTTTTTTAAAGAAGTAGCTCTAGGAAATTTGTCAAGCGACATTTTTTGTAGGAAATTTGATTTCTTACAAGAGAGCTCCAGTTAACGAAATATTTACGAATAATTGAAGTAACTCTATTGACGATGCATAATCTATTTTTTCCTACAATGAAAGAAGCTGAGAGAGTTTTGAAGAAGTAATTTATTCAAGTTTGTTAAAGCGTTCTATTGGTTTTATTCTGAACAAAGATATGTGCCATTTATATTACATCAATCGTTACAGTTACTGTTGAAATTAATGAGCAAAATATTCCTCACATATGGGTTGTCATGAGTTATAATTTCAAATTGCGAATTTGTCCCTGCAGAATTCGAAAAAATAAGTCTCTTATTATGACGTAGATCGACAATATATTTCGAAATTTCTATTCGTTTTCTAAATGGTCAATCGATTCCTCGATGTTGATTCAATAAACATGCGAAAATCCGGAAATGAATTTTTTTTGTTGGTTCGAACCAATCTTTACATTTTCTTTAATGATTCAATGAATAAATCGGATTTCGTCATGGAAAAAAATAAAGCTTTTTTGGAACATTTTCTTCATTCATCACATCCTTAAAGAATCCTCAAATTGCGTCACCCAATTATCCAGCTGTAATCTTCCACTCGCAGGGATTAAGTCCTACGAATTCACCCTCACATTTGCTCGTAATAACTTCAAAGTTAATGTACATCCATCATCATTAATGCGGTCTGTTTGTAACAGGTATTAATAGTAATTAAAGCCCATGAAACAGTGATAGATATTGGATAGGTTACTGAAACCAGTTTCGGCGAATAGTCTCCAGATACAAGCCAAAAGCCCCCTTCCATTCACTATTCCAAACTCTCTTCTGCCTCTCTCTCCACCTACCTCAATTTGAACCGTACTACATACACCTCTTGCCTCTTTCAACGTGCGTATTCGTGTTTCACGTTTCCATGGTGCTAACCAGCTTACGAGCTGACGGTCAGTTTCGCACACTCGATCGTACATCGTTTCATGTTCGTTGTTGTTGTTACGGATATATATATCTGTTATACGCGATGACCAAAATGTACCATGATACTCTATGTATGTACATACGCTTGAAATCGACTACAAGGGGTTAGTTTATCCTGAAGAGAGAAGTTTTGAGAGGAGCGGGGGATAGGTTGAAATGGGGGGTGGGTGTTTGAGCGTACAGAGGGATAGTATCGGAACCAGGGGGGGGGGGGGGATTGATAGCATCAATCCCCGTACGAGGATCACTTTCCTCAGGGACAACGCCACGTGCCACTATGGCTCAATTAACTCCCAGACAATAATTGAATGATAATCCCTTCAGCACATGGATTATATTTAATATTACTTCCTGAATATATATGCATGTTAGTGAATATCTTTGTTGAGGAAGTAATGAAAGGTTTCTATTATTTCCGGGGGACGAGATGAAACGAATACATTTCCATATTTGTAGGTTTGTGAGGATAAGATGATCATTTCATCTCTGATCTATCGTTACATTTACTTTGATAAGAAAATGTCTCTGATTTGAAAGATACAGGTTTGAGGAAAAATTTCGAGAGATCTTTCTTATGAGAAATATCATGGGCTGTAAAAAGTATCTACTCATAAATTCTCCTAATCTGGAGGGCTTTTGAGATTTGTCGAATAATCTACACGTCGTTTGTTAGAATTTTATTCATCTTCTTTAACTCTCCTGCAACATAGTTCAGTAACTACTGTAAGGAAGATTTATCCGTGCTCCTTAGAACCTTCAACTTTCTACTCTGCAACCAGTTGAATCCATCCTCACAGGGCAATTGTGTCGGACACAATAACCTCGAAAATATATTGACACAAGAATTCACACTTCACTATTTTCCTTATACGAGGAGGAATGCGCGGGTTTATGTATTAGACTTGTAGTATTATTTCGAGTGAGACGTGCTACTGAGAGTACTGATAGAATTGTATGGGAGTGATGAACTGAATAGAAAGTTTGAATGAAACGTTGGAGGATTGATTCCAACCAGTGAGCAACCGTAAAGATTGTTTCGATCGATGATGAATAGAAATTATTCCGTGTGATTTATGCTCTTCGCAAGAAAGGGAACACTAGGGGAAATTTGCTGTTTGAATCGCGAACGTAAGCACGCATGAAAGAAGAAACATAAGAAAAAAATTGAGTAGAGGTCTCAGTAGTGACCGAGTGGCCTGAAGCGTAAAAAAATTATATACAACAGTCAAATTAACTGCATAACAGATAAATAATTGATAAACTACGATAACACAATCCCAGATAGTGACAAAAATCCGATTTTGGAACCTCCAAAAAATACTGGTGGATACAAAAGAATGACCCTCCTAACTACATTCCACAAAATCCAAAAAATGAAATAAAAAATCCAGGACTTCTCCCTAAGAAAATACACAAAAAAATGAAATAAAAAACAAAATAATTAAAAAGATGAAATCTCAAAAGCAAGAATAATCGTCAATAAATCACAGCCAAACCCCCACTATGGATCTCTCGAGTATGAATTTATTTTAATAATTCAGAAATATAAAATAAAATATAATCATTTGTCTCACATAATTCCCAGTGTCTAGATCAAGGCTATTACTGTTACATGTAAACTAACCTGGCTAATTCAACATAATTTTATATTATGAAAACAAATAGTGGTCTGAAGTACTATGGCATAGAACCGAGGGCCGTGGGTCCGAGCCCAGGCAGGAAAAAGCAAAGAGGATTCGCAGGCTGAAGACACTGTCAAGCACTACTGAGCGAGACATAGTGACAAGCTGTGTAAAAAAAGGTGTCCGTTGAAAATAAGAAGAGGCGGAAAGAGCAGGTATAATAGCAATATGTTAGTCCTAACAAAATATTGAAAAAACGTCCAAAGAGAATAGAGGAAGACATTCCTAGATAATTTGACCAAAAATTGGGGACCTGACCGAATAAGCCAGGTAATCTTATCGCATCCAGATCCAACCCGGCCTTTGTACGACGACGTACCTGATTTGATTATCATTAGCATTTTGCTTTGAATTAGTCCATCCTCAGACAAACTATATC
The DNA here is from genome assembly GCA_018902275.1 of Aleiodes sp. PSUC_FEM 10030003. NCBI lineage: Eukaryota > Metazoa > Arthropoda > Insecta > Hymenoptera > Braconidae > Aleiodes > Aleiodes sp. PSUC_FEM 10030003. The sequence goes on from JABSMS010003618.1 coordinate 14,826, forward strand.
GGTCTATGAAATTACCTCAAGTTAAGTGAATGCATCCTTGATCCTCTGCAAGTCCGAAACTCCTCAAATCACTTAGAGATTTCCCCGAAGCATTCTCTCAACACAAAAGAAACTTCATTCATCTTTTGGTCAATCAACAATCAACAATTTTTTATTTTCATTCTATTTTGAACTTGAGAAATTCTCTCTGATACTTTCATCTTACCAGAGACAAAACAGAGCAGGGATTTCACACAGTCTCTTCACTTTATACTATTTTCTTCCATCCATTAAAACCCTATAAATTCAATCTCACTTGCATTCCTCCTGCAAAGTTTCTACCTCAATTTTCCTTTCGTGATGCTTCTTATATCTGCTTTTTTTTTGGCCAAGTGTTGCTCTCTTAATTTTCAATCAGAATGTTTGCGAATTCTTCTTGGGGGCCAATGATTGACTTGACAGTTGTGGATAGTTGGATGCAGCTATTGGTGTATCTATTGGCCTCAGGCCAATGTTTAACCCAGGCGATATCGCCACTACGGTCAATCAATTTGCAAGATCCAAAGGCGTGCAATAGAGAATTCCGAAGGGGTCGGACTCGTGTGATCTCTGCAGCTCCCCTTGATCTCTAAACCACTGACTACATGACGTGCATCGTGAGAGTCTCATGTTTTTACTTATTCTTCAATTTCTCTTTTTGTTCATTTCTTTGTTTCCTTGTTTTTTTGCGTTTCGTTTACCTTCTTGTTTTTTACCCTTCTATTCTACTTTTACTTGGGAGTTTAAATTGGCTTGAGACCGCACACTGAGAAACTCATCGCAACATGCCCTTGTCTTTCAGTTTCAAAACTTGTAACTTCAACATTATAACTTATTCCATTAAATTTTCAACGTTTTTCCTGCGGTGGAATTAACTTTTTCCTTGTGTATCTCTTTTTAATTTTTGCTTTGCACTGTGAAGGGAGGGAATGAAAAATTATCGATGAATTCGTTCGCAGTGGGCGAAAATGGGGGAGAAAGGGACATTGTAACGGAACATTTTGAAATTGAAATTCATAAGTGGACTGTTTGAAATTTCTGGAACATTCTGGTGAATTAGTCTCAAAAAATTCAAAACAAAAGCAATGAATTTGAAATAACATCTAAATGTCACGTAAAATTGACACATCGAGGAAAATAACAGTCAGATTTTCAAAAGTTTTTCTGAACATAAGTTGCATTGCGCTTTCATGGCAATTTCAATACTTGATACGCGGTAAAGTTGAGATTTTGTGAGGATTATCGCTAGCTTTCACGTAACTTCTTCGTTTTTTGTGGAAAATTAAGTTCCAAAAGTCATTGGATTTTTGGATTTTTTGAAGTCAATGGTCTATAAATTGAATGCTATGTAACCCTAAATGATGAATGCTGAAAGTGCTTTAAATAAAAGGTACATCCCAGGAAGGAAGAGCCGAGCTTCAACAAACGGACCAAGCTTGGACTAGCCGTGGCTTACCAAGGCTTGGTAAGCCTAGTTTGGACCAAGCTTAAACCAATGGTGAAACTAGTCCATGCCCAAGGCTGAAAATTCAAGTCAAATACAAGCC
>JABSMS010003619.1:0-36188 GCA_018902275.1 Aleiodes sp. PSUC_FEM 10030003
AATCGAGACAAATATTGAAGATAGGTTAACTTTGATAATTCCATTGGAAAGCTGAGGAAATTTTAGGTGAAAAATGTGTAAAAATGTTTTTTTTTCATTTTTTTACAAAATTCGGGTTTTCTGGTCAAAATTTGAAGGGGTCCCCCTTTCCAAAATCTAAAAAAATCACTTTTTTGGGAATATCTCCGGTTCTATTGGTCGTAGCGCAAAAATTCAAAAACCAGCTGAAAGGTGAGCTCATTTGCCATCGATTTATATGGTTGTAAAGAAGAAATTATCGATTTTTCAGGTAGATATAGAGCAAAAACTAATTTTCAGAAAATGGCCTATAAATAATTGAAAAATGGATGTAAAAAAAAAATTAACCACGTGAATCGATGGGAAATGAGCTCACCTTTCAGCTGGTTTCCGAGTTTTTGCGCTACGACGAATAGAACCAGAGATATTCCCAAAAACGTGATTTTTTTCAATTCTCGAGAGTTTTTTCTTCAAATCTTGACGAAAAACTCGAATTTTCAAAGAAATAAAAAAAATCAATTTCGACACATGTATTTTTACTAAAATTTTCTCACCTTTTCAATGGAATCATCAAAAAATCTTAATCTCGAACTGTTGAATTCGAATGTCCATTTTACTCCACCTTCCCCTATGCTTCGAAATCTGAGGAACTTAGGAGGAATTTTGTTATGATCTCTCGGTTATTTCGAAATTTTTCTCATATCCATCGATTTTGAAAGATTTTGAATAAGCTAGTGGAACTTGAGACGCAACGAAAAATTAATGAATGAATTTACCTTGAAGTGTATTGGTCACATCAGTGGAGCGCACATAAATCCAGCAATAACCATAGGCTCGGTTGTCCTTGGGAAGAAATCTCTCACAGCAGCTTCCGTGTATATCTTTGCACAGTGTCTCGGCGCAGTTGTGGGTTACGGTCTATTGAAGGTCAGTAACTGCAATAAGAAAATAGAGAAAATGAAAATTAATTATATACACTGAGGAGCAATTTAATATTATCTAATCATAACGTATTACAGTATAATTTATTCATGAGAGATAAAATGTAGAGCATAAATCAATGAAACTCCCATATCATATAATTGATTAATTAAGGTCTTACAGATATTTAAATAGAAATGTTTTCCAAATTACACTATGGGTATAAGTTTTTCTATATACTTCAAAATATATTTGCCCTTTATATGATTAATTTATACATATATATCTATAGTAATGAGTACAAATAATTTTATATCGTCGCCCTAGAATCAGAAGGGCGTAAGTGCCATTTTTTCTTGCTGAATAATAAAAGGGCGTAAGTTAGTATTCTCATGAGAAAATGGATGTAGATTCAATTTTTGTAGATTTTTGAAAAATGGCCCTTACGCCCTTTTGACTCTAAGGCGACGATATGATTAATGCACTAACGGATATATTCTTCGTATAAGGTAATAATAATGCAATAACGCTAATAATGCAATATATTGCTTTTTCATATGGCTTGTGAAAATTGAACAAAAGACCTCAACAATATCATTATTGTTAGAACATCGGGAATTTCTCTACGTGTTCGTGCTAATGATTTACTCTCTTTTTCGTCATTTTCTGCAGGTACTAACACCTCAGACACTTCTTCATGGCACCGATGGACCATCGACACTCGATAGCTTCTGTATCACCGATTTACACAAGGATATTTCAATAATTCAGGGACTCCTTGGGGAGACAATGGCAACTGCTATTCTAATGTTCATGACCTGTGCGATTTGGGACGCTCGCAATGACAGAAATACAGACTCAGTCGCGATTAAATTTGGCCTTGCTATCGTTGCATTGAGCTTGACTGTGGGACCGTATACGGGATGCAGTATGAATCCAGCTAGATCACTTGGACCGGCAATATGGAACAACAGCTGGAGCCATCACTGGATATATTGGTTTGGGCCAATTGGTGGTTCACTTATTGCTTCTGTATTTTATCGTTCGATTTTTTCGCCAAACTGTTGTAATGAGGAATCGATAAAATCAGGTGACGCGCAGAAAGCTGAGGTGAATATTTTAGGATAAATTTTACTTTAATTCAAAGCTAAGAGAACAGAATTTTGTTCAAATTTTTTCCTTTCTAATTTGAGAACGAAAGATAGCTCTTTTCATTCTTGAGAGTTGCGATTTTTCGGATGGGTTTCATGCTTTTTTTATTGAATTTCGATGAGAATTGAGTGAGACAAAAATTGCTGGGAAATTTCGTGTAAAAGTAATTGAAATTTATAAGATAATTGCGAAAAAACCAAAATAGATGAAATTTTTTCGTATTATGAGACATTCAAAGAATGTTACGTCGCCTCTTTTTAATATCAATTGTTTAAATCACTAATCAATAATATTTAAATTTTTTCAGATTTGATTCTTTTTATTCTGAACTGCAGTACTCTAAATCCTCATTGTGAAGAAGAAATGGAAGGAAAGAAGAATGAAGAAAAAATAATTCTGAAATAGTTTCACATCATGTGGAACCAAAGAGTGGAATTGTGAAAGTAATGAGTGAAAAACTAACGAAGAAACGAAGAAAAGTAACTGAAGAGAATTAAGCTTTTTTTTCTCGATCAACCATTCGATAAGTTACTCTGGGAAATTAATTGGGGGTTTTTCTCTTCTTTTTTTTGGATGTTAAAAATTCATTAAGATTGATGAATTCTCAAAGGCCCAACTTGCCGCTCAAGCATTCAATACCTTTTTTCTTCTAATGAAAAAGAACTCGAAACGCGAAGTGATATGAAATTAGAATTAATTTAAATTAAATTATTGAGAAAAGGAGAAATGAAAAAGAAAATGAAAAAAATGTATGAAAAAGTTTGTTAATAACTGAAAGTAAAGACAATTAATTTGATAAGAATTCTTTTGAAATGAATATTTTTAAATAATTTCTATGTAAATTTTTTTAGATGAAAAAAAAAGAAAAATTAATTATCTTTTGGAAAACTCAAATGTAATTAGTGCCAGTGTGCATTTAAGGGAATTAGCTCTAACTGACTTTAGACAAAGATTACAAATGGGGGATGAATTAAAGTTTTAATTGTTCTCCAAATACTATATATTCATGTTTTAAGTGCTGTTGTACAGCCACACATTATTATTATGTGTTTGCAACCATCGAAACTTTAAATTATTACACAAAATAATTATTATATCATACATATCGACTTTAATAATGAAATGTAAATTTGAATAATGTCGTTTCCATTGTGCTTCGACTGTAATTTTTACAAAAATGTGTATTTATAGAAAGATTGTACGATTATTTTTTCATAAAAAATGAAACAGATGTAATTATTCATTCATGTTAAAATATATTTAATACGAATTTTTAATAAACTTTCGTTAACTCATGGATAATTGCTTATTCAAAACTTTCATCCTGATCCTTAAATTCATTTTCATGAGAAAAATTATTTTTCCGACTTGCACTAATACAAATTGAATTCGAGTCATCTCGTTTCACGATTTATTCATCTCAGTACGAAGAGGAGTGATGAAATCGTAATATTAATTATTTACTTTCCTTCAAGTTTGATTTCACCATTAACAGCTTCCAGTAGTTAATCCAACCGAAATTAACACTATAGTTGTGAAGCTCGTGACGACGGGAGTGGAAAAAAATCTAGTCGAAATTATGGAATTTCACAATTTTGTTTGACAAACACGTTTCAATGAATATTAAGTGAATGTTAGCCAATATTACGAAGGAATGTAAGGTTTCGTCAGATTTACACGTGTCGAATCTTTCTTGAGAACCGAAAAAATATGTAAAAGTCGTTTCTACATGCCTACATAAGGTATAATAGTTGTTCGAAATTAATGTCGTTGCCTAAATAAGAAACCCAAAATTAAGAATGCAATAATATCGATTTTAACAGCAAATTTTAGCAAATTTATCAGCAGGAAATACATCGCTTTCAAAAAGGATAACAAAATACTCGTTTCAATCGTTCTTCGTCGCAAAAACACCGAATTACTAAATGCTAGTATTTTTCTTCGTAATTTTTGAGATCAATAATCAAGTATACCTATACATTTGAGCCGTTCCCTTACAAGATTCTCCCGCATGTGCTACAGATATCTTCCTTTTATCTTACGATACCTCTTAAGAATTCATACACAGGCGCAAGAGGTTTCGATTTCTTTTCTTCTCCATGTCATTTAGTTTATTAGGTCGACAAAAATTTAATATCATTACTTTTATCCTAATTAGAGTTAAATTTTCATCACTTCCGTTGCCACAGCTTTATTTTATCATAATTTCGAATTATAGATTCATCCACAAAATTATGCTGATTAATTGACTGGAATTATCAATAATTCTACGTCACATCTACCAACGGAATTAAATCATCCCTAAAATAGTGTCGCAGCAATCAGAATTAGAAAATCACAGTAGTTCGAATCTCTATAAATTCGGTGCATCCCTGAATAATTCATCGAATTAGAGATTATTTATTCACTGCAATTCCAACGATAACCACTTAACGATATTTACTTTATCCAACATCTCTCACTACTTAATTATCCAATCAGTCACAATTATGCAATGGTAATCCACATAGATTTACTGAGACTGACAGATTAAATTGTGTCGAATTTTCATTTCATCTATTTTTCATATAAGTTAATCAGAATGATCAACCGAAGGGAAGTGGAGCAAATTTGATACATCCTGAATTTACCATAATGATTGTACGTAATTCATCGATTTATCGACTTCGAGAAAATTCATGGATTTGCACAAGCGCGGGTGTTATTGAATTATCGACAGGTAGATGAATAGGGAAACATAATGTATGAGTTTAGATTAAATTTTTCGAAAATACCTTGATATCTGATTGAGATACAGAATTACTCATGAACATATTCTTTATAGGTCTCATCGTGCTCGAAAAAATGCATTCATAAAAATTTCTGTATCTTGCTTTGATTCTGCTTGGAAGCGATTCTTGCTATTTCAGGAATTAGACCTTTCTCGAAGTCCAGAAATTTCAGTTGCGTATCCTCCTCTTGAAACTAATGACGGTCTTAAAATGAAGGATGTGAGACAAGAGTAACGACTTTTCATTGTGAGAATAACTAAAAAGAGAGAAGAGAAATTGAGAGAAAAGAAGAATTTGAGCTAAACATAAACAAGTTTGGCTGGATAGTCTGAGGGCTCAAGGCCAGCTGCGCACAATCTCAGCGCAAAGAAGAAGAAGAAGAAGAAGACCTGAAGATATTGGTCTGCAGCGGAGTGTATTTCTCCAATGAACCAGAAATCATTTTGATAATAACCAAATTGTGTTACATTTCATTCATTCCGGAGACCATATCGATCTATAACAGATATCTTTTAAGAATTTCATCTTAATCTACCAGTTTGGAAGATAATTCGAACCATTTCCACTGCAAGAATCATAATTTTGAGAATCTCCATTGATTATTTAGAAGAGTAATTTTTAATGCGAAGAATAACAATTAATCGATGGAAAATTAGAGGAAGAAATGTGAAAGAATCGCAATTGTGTAAATTTCCATTAATCAATTTGACGACTCACAACTTATGAATAACAGAAGTTAGTCATTAGTATTTGTCTTTTCGAGTGAATTGGAGTGGTGGGGATTGATAGTAGAGCTTCGGCGTTAAACGTAAAATCAAGCGAACTGTGCGTGTTAGAATGATAAAACTGACAACGCTCGGTGGTATTACTGCTGTTTTGGGTTTAAGTGACATACGACGTGTACAGAGGCCTCCCAAGAGTATCTCTAGCTGGCACCTCGAGGATTTACTCCGGTGGTCAGGATAGTTTAGTGGCTTCCGAATTATTGACATTTCAGGGAGTAAATCGATAGGTCCAAATCAGTCAGCAATGTCTAATCCTGAATCGAGGACGAGTAAGTGAAATTGATAAACTATATTTCTTAATTATTCATTAATTGTTTTGAATCTGTAATTCGTTAATGAACTAATGAAAATTCTTTTGGAATTTAAAGATTTTTCATTTTAATAATTCGACGGATGATTTCCTATACTCGAGATAAGCTTATTAAATTTTTTCTTCTAATTTTTTCATTGACCTTTGCATTTTCATGTTACTGCGCGTCCGTGATGAAGTAGCGTTTACAGAATGTTTTTTTTGCTTCTCTTTTCTTCACGAGAGGATGCATAAAAATTGCTGGTATGCAATTTTATGTTATTTTTTTGTCCCTCATCCGCTCACTTCAATAAATCGAAGGGCACTCGGGGCATTTGCTTGGAACACAGAACGTGTCAAAGTATATCGATCGTAGCATAAATATTTTTTTTCCATTTTCGTTGGTTCTTGATAAAAAAAAAGGTATCATCGCTTCGACTGAAAAAATTGGACAAATATTCTAGTACAAACAAGAAAATCAATGGATGGAGTTTGATTGAATAATTCTCCTTTGAATTTTAGATTGAAAAATGACATTTTTTCTCATTTTATCGAAGCAATAAGTAAAAAAAAAGGGGAGATAAAGTAATGAAGGGGTAAACAATCAACGCAATCGAATGCAACTATAGGTCTCATGGAAATTTCTTTACTGGAGGAGGGTTATCACTGGATATTCATTGCTACTGATTGCAGTATTGACTATCTGCCATACTATACACACTGTGCTATTATAAATTCCAATACGTGATAGGATTTTCTATCAACTTGATAATTACTGAAAATAGAATGAAACGAAATGGTTACAGAGTCCCTGAATGAATGCTCGTAAACTATCAGAATAAGAGAAACCCATGTGTTTGATAGTAAATATAAAGCGTGAAAAAGAGAGGAAAAAATACAATTCATTTTCAGATTTTAAGCAATCTGAATGGATTCAGTATCATAAATAGCCGTTTCTCTGCAATCTCACGAATGCAGGAGTTCTGAAACCAACATAAACTTCAATGCAAATACAGAAATCGATTGATCTTTTCGGAGTTAAATGAATTTTAATTCTAGAAAATGTTCTATTAAATTTTCCTTTTAATGTTTTCATAATGAAGTTTTTCTCGGGTGTCACGTTCAAAAGTGCATTCGAAAAAACGACGAAAAAAAAATCATAAAATAAGAGTATACAAAAGCTTTTTTCCGCCTGACCTCTTTGATTATGCATTCGATGGCTTTCAACTTCCCTTTGGCATCGATTCCCTCGTTCGACGGCTCGTCGAGACCCCTCGACCTCTGAATATTTTTCATTCACCTCGACTTACTCAAATTTCCCTCTTCCAACTCATGGAAAATAAAGGAAGGAAGAGAAAGAGAGGGGGGAAAATCACAATTCTATAAATTATTTATAAAAATGAAATTAAGCGCCAAACTTCTGTGATTTAAATTTCATTGAAATATTCAATTCTTTTGCCTCTATCATTTTTCTGTCTTCATTGAAGTGACAGATTGGTAATGAATTATTATAGCCTTGAATGAATGCCTGAAGCTAGTTTGTTGGTCCACGTTTGAATCATTAGCCAATTTGTACCTCTGATGATTCAAGTGGGTGGCCTCGCTCTGTACATTTGCCTCTTCCTACTAATGGGAAGATTGCACTGGCATTTGGTAGATCTTCTTGCATGAGTTCTCCTAATGATCGTTTAATCTTCTAACTAACTGTAAGAAAATTGCTTTCATGTTTGGCATCGATTAGAAGTAAGTTTTCTCAGTATGAAGTTTATTTGCTAATTATCTGTATTTTCATTATCTCATTTGTTCCAATTTGATACAATTATTTTCTGAAATAACAATTGTGATAGGGTAGAACAAGTAGTTATGAACGTGATGATTTTGATTGTGAAATAAATCACTATTTATCAAGATGTATCATTCACCGATGAACCAATTTTGGAATTCGACGAAGAAAAATATGTAGAGCTGAATTGCTTGATGTAAAAATCGATAATCAACTTAAACTTTGAAATTCTGATTTATGTATTCATGATGATTATCGGTTGGTTAATGCTGGAGTTTGTGAGCACCTGTGGCCACAGGTGTTGTAACAAAAACAGATTAATATGCATACAATTGCTAATGAATTTCGTTGATTATTATCTCGAAGGGAGCGGAAATTTTAACTTTGAAGAAAAAATTTCGTCAGAGGTGGCTTCTTAAATGTCGATACCTTCGGTAATCGTGAACATGACGAGTTCCACAAGACGAAATACACTTCCTAAATCAATATGATTCTTCTACGAAATTTGTTTCGTATGAAGAAACTCAGTTAGTTCGCAAACGTCCTCGTTTAAGACGCCTTCGCTTCCGAAGTCGCTTTTATTAATGTCAAAGTTTCAGTTCGCTTTGAACATCGACTCTCATGGTCGATGTGTTGACAGAGAATTGAAGAGTAGCTGTTCAGAGTAACTGAAGTGATGAAGTTTTGTTTCAAGGCTCAATCTCAAATATTAATTATGTAAAGTGCCAACAAGAATAGAATAACTATCATCTATCTTGTCTACTTATTTTCCATTCCATCTTTTTGCTCTTTGCAGTACTTATTATCTCATAAATGCCAGTGAATTATTCATCACTCTCTGAATAATGATTTTATGAAACTATCCCTTTTAAAATCGCTGAAAAATTGATGAATCTCTCAAACTTCAATTAACTTGTATTCTTGAAGAATAAAATTAGCACAATGTTCTATATATAACTGAGCTGTTAATCACTGTACAAATCATTCTACTCGCATCCAATACAGCATGCAGGACACATTACAAGCAACACGTGCTGTTGGCAAATCACGTGTAGACATTGCACGGAATTTCAAATGTCCTGGGAAAGTCCATTCACTGTTAAATTGATTACAAATGTTTGATGTGAAATATCAATGCATCGGGAGTTTATTTTTCGTGATACCATTTCATCAATGATAAACAAAAGATAACTGAACATGATACTAAAAAAAACTTTATTCACTCGCTTAATATCATTGAAGAGAATTACTAATTTTTTTCCTCTGTTGTTGAGGAATTCCTTTCTGGAAAAACTGAGACAAAATTTATGAGATAATTTGAGACAGTATGATACTATCCTAAGTCTGAAAATTTCGTTCAATGTGTTGAAGAGAATTTCATTCACAAGAAAAATAAATTTAACATTATGAAATGCATGAATATGTGAAGGACAATAAATCATGGAATAAATACCAGAAATTTATGACTACAACTCTAGAATATTAACGCCTACATTTTCATGATCATTTGTATCTATCTTTGTATTCTACATTCATAAGATGAGACAACCTACTTCATCCATGCAAAAAATGAAGAAAAAATATAAAATAAAAATTCTGTAAAATGTACGTCATATTGATTTATTGTTGACTAAAAGGGTTCTCCAAAAACGATGGAGGTAAAAAAGGTCACATGGATGGATGCACATGTCGATAGTGCACAACGTCGAGACCAATGTTGTCACAAAATATATTTTCCACGTTTGTTCTTAAAAGAAAGAAAAGACTAAAAAGGAATGTTTGAAATATGGATTTTTTTTTCTATTCTTACAGAGTTGCAGAGGATGATGTATGGAGATAGTGAAATGCGGGGGACATTTATCAGTGCAATGGGCGAAATGGCTGGTACTGCATTTCTTATTGTACTTGGGTGTGGCGGATGCATTGGAAGTCTTGGAGGAGTTCCGTCACATCTTCAAATCACTCTCAATTTCGGTCTTGCAGTGATGATCGTGATTCAGGTGAATTACTTCATTCATTTATGAGTTACCAAGAGTATCATTGAATTCGAATATTTCTCGAATATCTAGGAATCATTATTTCAACGTTTCCACCTATGAAAATCCATATCACTTAGAAATTACAGATTTTTCAAGAAATAATGATTCCTATCTTTGTAAAATGGAATTCCTGAATGTTGATAATTCAGTAGTGAAGTGGTAAAGATAAGTCGACTTATCTCGGGCGCTAGTTTTTTGAAGGTATTAAAAAAATGAGATCGTTGAAAAAAAAATCATGAAGACCCTTTTCGTACAGAATAGGTGTGAGCAGAATTTTGCCAAGAATTTCAAAAAACAAAAGTCCTATAAGTATACTTTTACGGAAGTAGTAAGACTTTTTTTTACTGAAAAGTTTACAGAAGCGCTAATTTAGTCTTTCCAAAATCTGTCTCTCTTATATTCGAGGGGAAGTCACACGAGATAAACTTTCATGCGCCTACGTCACTCATCAGTGAGAAATTGATCAAATATTATCAAAAACGAATGAATCACGTAAAGGTTTCCGTTACCGAAGATTGATGTTTTGAATAGTTATAAAATAATCATATAATTTCATGAAATTTTGATGCTTGTTTCCTGCTTCTTGTCTTCTTATAGTTCTCAAGATTCATTTCCTTCAAGCACTGAATGAAATTTCCATGACAAAATTAATATTGGAGATGACTAAGATTCAATTTTTCAAATTGAATTCAAATAAATTAACGATTTCCGTTCTCTATTCCCAGATATTCGGTCACATAAGTCATGCCCATGTAAATCCAGCGATTACAGCTGGCGCTGTGGTACTTGGTAAAAAATCGTTGAGTGAAGCTGCTGCTTACATTGTTGCACAAATGCTTGGCGCCATAATCGGGTATGGGCTACTAAAGGTGAGAAAAAATAGTAAAATAATCTGAAACTATCTCATCTCGTAATATTTCTCGCTCCTTATAGATTGCATAACTATTGATAATAAATACACTCTTGCATACATTCCGTGCTTTTTATAGAAAGTCTTCATAGATGATTTCTTTTTTTGATAATTTCTTGTCGATTGCGTCATGTAAGGTCAAGCATTCTGTCTGATTCTTTAAAACAACAGTACTTAATCTCATTACGCAATTGGATTGATACATCTTTGAAGGAATAAATTTTCTGAATGATAAAATTTTATGACTTTCTTATCATCAACGTTTGGCGTTTTGAATATTTACAAAAAACATGTTTTTGCAGTTAGGTACCCCATCGGGCATGCTGATATCTCAACCACTAGGGAAACCAACAGATTTTTGTGTAACGCAATTAAATATAAATGTTCATCCAATGCGAGGAGTTTTTATCGAGTCACTTGCCACAATGCTACTGATGTTGGTGGCTTGTGCAGTCTGGGACAAGAGGAATGAGAAAAACACAGACTCAACTGCATTGAGATTTGGAATGGCTATTACTTGTTTAGCTACTGTTTTTGGTCCCTATACTGGTTGTAGTATGAACCCGGCAAGATCTTTTGCTCCAGCAATATGGAATAATAATTGGCATAATCAATGGATTTATTGGCTTGGGCCAATTAGTGGTTCTATAAGTGCTGCATTCTCTTATAAAATTATTTTTGGAGTAAAGGATGAGGAAAAGAAATTCGATATTCCAGAGGGCATTGCTCTTAATCACGTAGATGAAGAAAAACCGGAGGTATGTAATGGAAAAGTAATGAATTCAGTTTAAAATTACGTAAAGAATATTTTTCTTCTTCCCATCCAAAATTGTATCATAACGGTGCTTTTATTCATTTCAAACTTTTTCATTTCATTAAATTCATAGGGATGGAGATATAAAATATTTTCATCTATTCATGTTGTTATGAAAGAATTTTCATTCCGTTGAAGATTGCCAATAAGAATTAATATAATTTGAAAGACATAAAAGAAGATGATGAAAATATTCTCATTGTCTTACTTTACAATTTGAGATTATTGCAGGCGTGAGTAAAGCACAAAGTCTACCCAACAAATAAAATGAATTTTTCTGTACGGAATTAATTCATAAAGCTTTCTATTCTACTGCTCCAACAACTATGGGCAAAAACGTCTGTGATAAATCGTGAATGCTGGTACATAGGAAATTCAAACGAAACTAGTTTTATATACGGGAAAAGGAAAAGAAAGACTGGTATATATGCGTTACGCGGGCAGGGGTATTCTGGGATTTAATGTCGCTAGCTTATCCAACGATATAAATCTTGAAGTAGAGAGAAGCAGAAGGACTTTGGGTCATATAACCTTAACGTATAACGATATCCTAACTCCTGCCTACATTGCGTTTTGGTATCATTTTATACAGTAATTCGTATCTCGTGACGAGAGAGCCTTTCTTGAAAATTGAGCTTGAAGAATGGATCATAAAAAATACATCAACATAACTGGAACATCAAATAAAAGACACTCTCTCGACTTCTTTATGGATATCCTCATTTTTTTTCTTTAATACTCATTCTTATCGAAGAGAATCGCGTTCATTCAATGGAAAATTGTTCAATTACCATTATTATTCATAGACAAAGAAATTAATAGAGAATAAAAGTTTTATGCAACGCATTCAATATTTGAAATCTTTCGAGCTCTGTGAAAATCTCCTTGACATCTCAAACATCCGCTCATACATTCACTACCTAATATTCCTTTGAAGTTCAAAGATTTCTCTCTAAAACTTTTCAACACAAAAATTTTCCGCAATTTCCCTCTTTATCCCCTCAAAGTCAATAAATCGCATACAAACATACCTCATGTGAAAAACTATTTACTAAAGTCAATTCTCATCATATTTTTCAGAGTGTTTGAATTAGTGAAGGAAAAGAAAGAAGAGGAAAGGAGAAGAAGCTCACAAAATTCAGTTGGTTCTAAAGCTTGTCAAGGAATTCAATGTGCCATCAGAGGAAATCTAGATATAGGCATGTGTACGACACAGATATATCCTAAATTCTCTCCGCATCATCCTGGCTTGGGGGATGTTACCCCAGAGATAGTCATCCAAACGGGAGAGGAGGAGGGACGAAGGGGACATTTCTACATAAACCGCCCGGAGAGTTTACCAAACTGTGTGTGCTTCACTCGACTTTCATATTCCTCTATATATATAAACGTTTGGGTGTGTCATAACACCGGTTGAGTGGCTCTCGCGGTCTCTCACTGTCATCCGCAAATGAAAAGATGAAAATGTTATAACATTAAAGGGAAGAGTCTGTAATGTTCTACAGTGTGAAATGAAAAAAGAAAAAGAATCCTTTTATTTTTGAATTGAAAACAATGGGTATTAGTGGCTCTATTGTGTCGCTAATGCTGAAACTTTTTGTGCCAACACAAAAATAACTTTTTTCATCCAGTAAATATACGAGAATGGAAAGAATGCATTTTTCATTTTGACAATGTATTAGATGATGAAGGACTTTTATTGCTCTCTTATGTCATGAAGGACTAAATTAGCCGAATTTAATACTCACTTGACAAGCAAATAATTGGAGAAAAATTATTCTCGATGCGCCGCATGTTAAAAATATCTGTAATCCTCTATTCAATTTCCTTGTCTTCAAATTATTTAAACAGCATGGCTTTGTATGTGTAAATAAAGTACTCGGGTTGTAAATAAATATTTTCCTTTTTTATATGAAAACAGTGGCATTATTGATTATTTAAACAATTTTTTTTTTCACATGAACGAGACTTTATATATTTCTCCAGTCGAGTTAGTGCCTTATCGATCGTTCAATGCACATCTGTAGCACATCAAAATAGCGTTATATTCATCGAGGCATTTGCAAACCACTCACCGAAAGCATTACCGACTATGGGGTATAGGTAGTAGAATCTATCGTTTCCCTTGTGCTCCCCCATGTTTCATTTCAAACCTCTATCCTCTTGTCCTCTTTCACCTGACTGCCAAACTATTCTCTCACTCACTGCAAAATGCATTAACTACAATGTATCCGCAATCTCTGCCGTAATTTCCGATTGAGTCTCTCAATGGTTAGTCTTTCGTGATGACATGAACTTAATGCTCACAGCTTGAATTTGAGTGATAGCCATCTGATAAAAGATTCATTTGTGCTTTCATGTATGCATGGAGTTATCAAGATAATTGTGTTTTGTGTGATTGTTATTAGCCGTCTTTTTTCCCTTCCATTTGCTTGAGTTTCAATGGAAATGGACATTCAGAGCTCTATGTTGAATTATCTTGATGATGTGAAAGAATGATTCTAGTAAAATTAGTTCCATTGAATTCAAGGGGGAATGTAAAAAGTGTTGAATCAAGATTATTTTTGATTTATTAATACTTTGACACGTGGGAGAATTGTTCATTGGTGTTCTAACAGTTTTATTCTTGAATCAACATTGCTTTTCGATAGCCGAAATAGGAACAAATGGGTTTTAATTCCATAGTCAGTCGTTCGTTATGACGTGATGGTTATCGTGTTGAAACAATCAAGATAATTTTTATGAATAATTTCATGAAACTTTTAATGAAAGTCTTCCAGTTGAATAATTTAATGAAAATTTCTGCTGAAAATAGTTTCATTCAATTTTATATTTGTTCGTTGACAAAGAGAACTCATTTGCCTCTTCATTCTCACCGTATTCGAATGAATGGCGAGGCTAGTAATTAGCGCTTTCATTTACCTTTAGATTGATGAAAATTGAAATATGAAAACATCTATGAAGCTTTGATTGCTGCAGCATGAAAAATATGGCTTGAATGATCTCTCACAGTTGAAAAATCATATATTCACGAGTTTGCCAAGAATAGAAGGGAAGAAATATGAAAATATCCTTCCGACTTCTTGTAGTGAGTCTACTTTCCCGTGTCACAATGTTTCTCCACCGAAAAATGCAACGTATTTCGTATGGCTTTACCAAACCAGCAATGGTAGCATCCGCAAGCCGCATCTGTCACTGCCGCAAAAGATATTGGAAATGAACAGACTGGTTCTGTATGCCCGTGTGTTCCACTGTATTTTCATTTTGCACTTTTATAACATTTTTGGAGAATTGTTCGATGTCACAAGTAGAAAAAAGCTCACTCCACTTCTGCTGTCAGATGGGTGACGTGATTTGATTTATCAAGTGAATTATGTGGGCCATTATTCGTTTTCGGGTCTTCCGATTAATAATCATTGCATTAGTACATTTTGAATATTAATCATTGTGAAGCTAAAATTATTCGTGATTTTCGATGGGTAATGCAAAGGTAGGTCAATTCATTAATTGGAGATTTCCATCTTCTATTAAATATCACTAATGGAAATACATTAATTCAAGAATTATCGAATTCTATAAATGTGATGGTTTTATGTGGAGCAAGTATTTTATCATCTCAAGTTAATGCCAGGAGATGCACCATTATAATGCCCAGTGACATTTTCAATTCCGTAACATGATGGACGCTCATTTTTCTTCCATCAACTTTGGAGAGTTTTAAAATAAAATCCGGAACAAATGCCATAGTGGATAATGGACTGAGGAGTATTATTAGATGGGTCCCTCATCCTTCCCCATATTATTATGATAATAGTAATTAGTTTTTGATGAGACGATTGCATAAACTTTTATTCAAATAATTCATCGAAAATTGAATTAGAACGTCAAATTTAGCTAGTGAGGGAAAATATTCGGTCTGAATCGAAAAATTAGAATCTATCAAATTTTTAAAAGTATGTTTTACCCAATGTAAGTTAAAAATAAATGAAAAAGAACGAGAAATGAAGAGAGGATGAGAGGAAATGAGGAGAAGAGTGTCGCAAGTCGATATCCGGGAGAACCACGAAAATCATTAAAATCGCCGACTACACAGCCGGAAGCATTGGTGGAAGCGGATACGGATGGAAGAAGAGAAAGAAAATAGATAAAAAACGGAGGGAAAAAAAGGACCGAGAGAAGTAAGTGAGTGCGAAAATAGAGGGAAGGGATCGGAGGAGGCGCAGACACAGAGGACAGCTGAAAATTTTTTTCTCTCTCTTCTCACCGCGGTGAATTGGCAAAACGTGGACTGAGAAGGATAGTCACGTTTCCGCCTCGAGAAAAGTAATATTTCCGTATGATTTATATGCCGGACGGTGAGTCTCTCGTTAATAATTCAATTTTCAATCTGTTCTTAATGCTCGACTCGGCTTTTTCCACCCTCAAATGTCCTACTTCGCTCTCTACACTTCTTCACTTATTTCTTTTCTTATATATTTGCTTTTCTTTACTTCCTTTCTTGTTTTTTTAATAATTTTTTTATTCCCTCTATCCCTTTTCTTTCGGTTCCGATACTGCTGCTGATGTTTTTCCACGATGTTTCCTACATTTCACGAGAAGAGGGTAGAAAAAAGGGAAAAAATAAAATTCTCCCTATTTCCTTCTGTCGAACAATTCCATTTTCTCAATTGAAACTTTACTCTCTTATTTATGGAAAATATGTCAGGATTTGTTTTGTATAAAGCTGGAGAAGTAAATCTTCGTTGGCGGTAACCAAAGAATTTTGAGAATTGAGGAAAAAAATCAGGTTTAGTAAAATGCTTGGAAGCAGATAGTTTATTCAAATTCATTCAATTAATTGAAGGGCAATTACCTTAAGGAATAAAGATGTGTGCAAATCGGATTATGAAATGCTTAACAATCTATGGAATTTCCTATTTAATTTCACTATACTTGAGTAAGGTTGAATTTAGTTTCAAGATAATTTCCAAAATCAACGTGAAATTGCTTATCTTATTGGAGAAGAAGGTACGTTCTAAAATTACAGATTTCCTTTCAAATATAATAATTAATTAATTCTTTTCTTCATCACAAATTTATCAGAATAACATAAATGAGTAAAAAATTATATAAAACCATTACAAACTACTATGAGCTCTGAGGTATTGACGAAAATGTACGCGAATAATGTCAAACAGGAATAACTCGTAGTTGCATTAATTACGAAAATTATCTTGAAACGATAATGATGGTAAATGTCACGTGTTAAGTTGACGGGATACAATTGGCAGTTATGATTAATTGAAACTGTTGTGCTTTGTTACCAGGGGCATTAGGGATTACTTTGAATTAATTTGACGTACGAATTTCAACATTGTGTCGTGTAGTTAATACGTGGGTTAAAATTATGAAGGTAGAAGTGTATTTGGAAATCACTAGATTCTGGTGATAAATAAAATTTATTTTGTCATAATAAATAAATAATTAATTCACAAACTTGTAATCGATGCAATTGCTATCCAACTGATTTAATTTCAATGAATAAACAATTTGATCAATATTTTTGTTAATCTTGTAAGTTTGGAAATCATTTGAATTCTTGATGAAATGAATTATTTAATAAATTCATACGTGGATAAATTCTACAAAATTTTGTGGATAATTCACTCTACTTTATGTTAATTCATGTTGTGAATATGATTTAACGAAACAAAAAAAATGCCTCAGTTGACGATCGATTCGTCGATAATGAAGAGTGCACGGAAATGAAATGAAAATTAGTTCAACTCGTTGGCGCTGGAGTCGAGTCAGCTGTATTTTCATTTCAAAAAATAACTCCCGCTAATACTCATTCAAGGTCCACTCACCTGTTTCTTCTGCTCTTCTTCATGGCTCATCGGGGGAATTGCTACGTTGATAATGATAATGGCAACTTTAAGTTGAACGGCAACGCTTATTTTGAATTTACTGAAAAATGAGAAAACATTATTATTAGATGATAGAAGTGCCTTCTTCATTCATTTATTTTATCATAAATAGTAATGGATGAGCTGAATTGGAGTCAACGTCAGCGATATTTCAAACATTTCAGAGTTTTTTCATCTTTCAAACTTAACCCTAGACTGGTCACCTTATTTTGCAGTCTTTTCTAAATCATTTTATTATAGACTTATTAATTGAACTAAAATTTACCAAAAAATCGACAAGTTTTCCTTCAATTTTGAGGCAACATTTCCGATTTTTTTTCAAAATTTCGTCTTGTGCTGAATATTCATCATAATAAAATTAAAATAATTTTTACGGCGGCAGAGGATTATTCCGCTCATTTGTTTATGAAAAAATGTTAATGAATTTTGTTCTTAATTTAATGAGTGGGGAAAGTTGGGGAAGCTGTTGGGAAACAATTCCCATAGATTAAGAATTTCCTTATCTTCAGAACTTAGGCGAGAAACTCAAAAGAGGATTCATATGTTCGTAAAAAAATGTTAATTAATTCTTTTTTCCAAATTTAATGGGTAAGAAAACTTCGGAAGGATGTTAGGAGATAATTCCTAAAATTTCAGAGTTTTTTGACTCTTGGGACTCAGGCTAGAGTCCAGAAAGATGATTTCTCAATTGTACGGATTTGTAAATCGATGAGAAACGAGTCCGCCTTTAAATTGGTTATTAATTATTTGTGCTACGACTATTAAGATCAACGATACTCGCAAAAAGCGAATATTATTATCCAAATAGAAAAGGTTGGTCGTTCAATTCTTGACTAAAACATTCGAATTTTCAACAAAATATCCAAAAATTAATTTTTATACATGTTTTTACTGAAAATTTCCTCAAATCCTCCATGAAATCATTGCGATAATTCTATATCAAACCATTTCATTGAAATTTTCATTTTATTCTACTATCCACTGAGCATAATATTCTCTTTGAGTCATTTATGAAACGAGAATCGTTTAACTTCAAAATTCAGACCTCTCATTATTTTTTCATACTACATTCTGAATATTTTTTTTAACTCAATTCTCCAAATATTAGCGGTAAATTTTCCTTAAAATTTCACTTCTCTTATTCATAATCACCAAAAACAATTTGAATTTTTCATCAGATTATTTTTTCATAATCTCGGAAAATAACATAAATATATTGCTCAGTCCTTAATCTATTTACCTAATTTGGAGTAATTTATTCAACCACACACCTTGTAATTGTCTTCGTCCTCAGTCAATACGTGTTTCCCCTTTAATGGACAGAAAACAAAACACTACCGCCACTAACACTAACTACTCCTCTCAAACTTTGGAGTTTAAAGACAAAATCATCTCTCTCTACAGTATTGTCACCTCACTGCATACACACGTTTCTCCTCCCCCCCTCCCACCCCCGCGTCATAGCGTCTCACTTTCCGCGCCACTTTCTTTGTCTATAGTCCGATTTTTTTCCAAGAATTTCTTTCTTCTACACTTTCATTTTGAACGTATTGATAATTTTTTTTTTCAAAAAATATTCCGTTTCAATTATCAAAACAAATTTCACAAATATCAATTGTTTGTATTCTCTAGAATAATTCTTTTAATTTAACTTCTCAGGAAAATTCCGGACTCTGAAGTTATAACTTTTGTTCAATTCGATTCATTAAATTTACCGAGAAAAGGAAACTGGAAAAATCCTTAATTATTGAATTTATATGCTGAATATTGAGAGATTTATTCAATTAGCTATCCACTTCCAGCAGACATTCCCTCACCCTTTAATGTTTCAACCTTCGCCTTCCAAGAAAAACAAAACTCCGAACCAACCGAGACTCACTGCTTCTCCCAATCAACGCTCGTAAAAACAAAATATTCACAGTTTGTCAACTTCTCTCGCTCGTAGTCTAGCACTGCACGCATACGTCTCTCTTCCCGCGCCTTTCGGTATTCCACGAAAAAATCCTCGTCACCGATGTTTTTTCGATTGTTTCAATATTATTACCAATTATTTTTGTTTGCACTCCCCCGAACAATTTAAAACCGAATCGTATTTATTTTTCAATTATTCTTTAATTTACAGCGAAATTAAAAAATTCCATTTCACTCAAATTATGTAAAATTTTCCCAAAAAAAAAGAAACCCGCAAATAATTGAATTTATACATTTTGTATATTGAATATTAAGAAATTAATTCAGTCACACACCCTAAATTTGTCCCTGCCTTCGGTAAATACTCCCTCTCCCTCTAATTTATTGCTCGTCCTTTTCCAACAGAACAAAACACAACTCACGATTCCCCCCAATCCTTCAGAAAAAGTAGAAAAAAAAATCCTCTGTTTATCCACCCGTCTCTCTCTCTATCTCTTCCATATCCTCATCCCACTGCGCGTCTACACTCGTCCTCGCTCCTCCGCCGCCCTTGACGCTCAACCCCTCCCCTCTTCCATGGAAAAATCCTCTCACTCGCTTGGATATCCGAGCGTTAATGGTGGGGTTTCATAGTGTAACGCAGTACGAAACGACAGTTCCACGGTGGATGGCGGATGTTGTGTCGGCTCTACCAGACGCCGCGTGGATCATAACCTTCAGAATTCATTGTCTCACGACACAACGTGACACTGAACGTGACAGAAAAGTTTTTTTCAAAGTAAATGATATTTACTGAAGGCCTTTAAACAATTAATTGCATAAATATTTTAATGAAAAGGAGTGAAAAGTTTAAATAATTTTAATAAAAATGAAATTTTAAGGATATTCAGAGTGAGTAGATGTGCTTGTACATGCGCGGGATCGTTTTCACCGGCGTCGCGACGCCACTCGTCTGTTATTGACAGCGGGTGGGACACACCGGTGTTCAGGAGCAACGAGCCTTTATCCCGTGTTATCGTAAAAATAACAAATTTCGAGGTTAGGTAACTCGGAATTTTTCTTTCTCGCAAGAGAAAGAGAGACGCTGAATTGCACTGATCCTTCGTGATCCCTCGTGCGCCTGGCATACAGACCTTGAGGCCTCTTTGCGCCAGTATAGTGATTTGCTTTTATTTTTTTGTTCTTTCCGTTGAACTCGAGTGTGTTTTGTTCTGTGCACGTGTGATTTGTGGCTGCAAGGGGGAAAACAATCGCAGACATTCATAAATCGTAAGTAAAACGTTTGAAATATTTGTGGGACAGGGATTGTAGATTTTTAGGTTTAATGGACCACAATTTTTCTTCGACCAATCATTCTTTTGTTTTTTTCATTTCGGCGATTTTGAGAAAACAGAGACGAGGTGGATGACCTTGAATTCACTCTAAAGCCGAGGAAATTTCCGATTCAGAACAGTGCAGGCAAACAATTATCGGTTAATGAGTTCACGAGATATTCGAGAAAGAAAATGTAATTTGATCTTGAAACTTCAGATCTCGAGAACTAATTGAGTAAATTTGAACTTCACCTAGTGTTTCGAACGGAAAATTCCCCGAACTTGTTAATGAAGTTCATTGAAATTTGTTTACAATTCTATGCGTCACTTTAATGATCAATTATTTCTTCTCATCTGAATTGAAAAACTTTGCAGTAACATTTTTTAATTGATGAATGGCTATCATCAACGATTGTAAATCAATTTTACAATATCTACAGGAGCCACGAAAAATTATTATTCCATGTCAGCCGCGTTTTATGACACGGAAACAAATAGATAGGGCAAACAAAACGATTTAATTGCGAGTTGTTTGGTACAAGCGAGAGAGGGGAGTGGATGAACGACAATGAGGGGGTAATACAGTAGGAAGCGTACAGCGAGGGAGAGAGAGATGGAAAGAGAAGTTCATCATCATGCAAGCGTGAAACGATACATACAGTAATGAAGTCAATCATCTTCCACTGTTTGATCTGCCCCGAACTACGTTTTGAGCTGATGAACTTTTGAAGGGAATTGAGTTTTGATTCTGTAATATTGCGTGGCTCTTGGGGATATAAATACACTGATAGAATTTATTTTCTTCAATTGTATCAAAGCAATTACCTCAGCTCCACGATAACCTTGTTAGTCTATTCTTTTCTCTTCTTTTCCAATTCTCCAATAATCTTTGATGAAAGTAAATTTAATTAGCTTTGTCAATTAATCGAACGGAAAAAGAGACGAAGTGATTTTAACGGTGAAAAGGTGAAACGGGAAGATTCGATTTTATATTGAAGTTTATTTTTAGAGAATCGCGGGATTGAAGTGAACTAAAGAAATTTTCTCGAATTTAAATTTCCAACTTTTAAAAAAACTTCCTGATCAGAGGAAAATTCTTCATAAAATCAGGTAGTTCCAGGAGCATTGCGTCTCACTTCCATGAATTTATTAAAGAAATCCCAACGCATTTAGATTTCCACGGAAACTTAAAAAAAAAGCTCGATCTAAAAAAACAATAAATTCAGAGAATTATCACCGAAAAAATTATTCTTTCTTTTTTTTTCATAAATTATTCTTTTAGCATCAATTTCCGTTCTTTCATTCGACTTTCTGAAATCGTTAAAATGCCAAGTCGAATTCACGTTGAAATTTATGAACGAGCGATTTTCTTGAGGCAAATATATATAGATAGAAAGAGTGCAGTGGGTCGTGGCTCCAGTCTTCTAAACGAGACTGCACGATTTTCCAAACTGTCTTTTCGTTTCACCCTCGTGTGCCCTTTAACTCAGCACTCTCACCAACTCATAACACGGACACACACAATGGTTTGAATGAATTGCAGTAATTTTACATGAAACATTGCAACGAGAGGCCTCATGATAATTTTCATTAATTTACGATGCACTCTATGAACTCATTTAACTATAAATTTCCTACACTTCACCAATTTTTCTCACAAAAAAAGAATAAACGAAGAACCTCACGAATTTAACCTCAGTGAAAGAATTTAATAATTATGGTTTATAAAAAAAAAGTAGTCGAGTGATGAGAATAAGAGTGCTGGAGACGATAAAACTCTTAAACAGGTATGATGAGATGAAAAGGAGAAAGACAGTAACCATCTTCGTCGAGATTTACTCATGACGCCCATGCTGCGTCAAGGAATACTTAGTGTCGTATATATAGGAATTATCTCTCCTAATTTACTCCCACCGGAAGTCGTGGTTTAAAGTTGGATGTTTTAACATTGTGAATTATATTCTTTAATCTCAGTCTTCCATCATTTCTAAGCATTTCTTTTTTCTTCTCTTTTTACGAAGAGAGTGCGAGAGAAAAGAAACATTTGGCACAAAGATAGTTGTTTTTTTCTTCCCTCCTAGCACTTACATTTTAAATAAAGAGCGAGAAGATGAGAAATTCATCAGGTAAAACTCACTTCTCTCAAGTTCTAACGAACCTCATTTGAATTTCAATTTGAGGATTTGTTTTGAATTTTCTTAGTTTTCATTAGGGAATTTAATTAGACAGCCAATTTAGTTATGTTAAAGGGTCAATGACACTTGAATTTTCATGAAAGAAAATTTTCTTCTGTTCACATTAATTAAGTTTCAAAATTAGTTATTTTTTATATTTTTTTTCCTCGATTTTGCATAAAACTGAAAATTCTTGAATTAACAAAGTAGTAAGTACATGGAATTTGAAATTAACGTGGAAATGATCTAGACTGAAGATGACTGAAAACTCACTCAGCATTGAGTTCCCCATGTCATTCTATCTCTCTCTCTCTCTTCCTCGTCTTCTTGTACACGAGCCAAAATATCAAATGTATCGTACAACCATGTGGATGAATATTCAAGAGGTAATTCAAGTTTCTTCTCCTAATTTTCAACGGGACCTATTTAAACTTATTCCAATTTTGTTCACTCACTTCATACAAAACCAAACTATCCTTCCCACGAGGAATTAAACTACTGAATATACACATATATATATATGTTTGATATAATTATGAGTTCATGTACGTACAGTTTTCAACTAATTCGGAATTTTCATGCAAAATTGTGGTAAAAAAAATGATATTCATCTCGTTTCATTAGAAGTCTCATATTGCACGGTTCCAATTCAGTTCTATCAGCGATTCCTCTTTTTTTTCAGGACAAATCTTTGGATGAAAGAGAGGAAAGTTATGAGGAGGGTCGAATTAAAGTATTGTGGAAGCGTTCACAGAAAGGAAAATTAGTTTTGAGTTTAATTTTTAACGAATTTTCAGCGAAAAAAGAGATCTTGCAATTTTTAATACTCTTGAGAGTCCTCGATACACGGAGAGAAAAAAATTATAAATTTTACAGAGGTGTTCTGAGAAAAATTATCATGCAGCACAGGGATAATTCTGTAGTGTATTCATAATAAGTAAAAAATTCGTGTAATCTTGATTATTGATTATATCGTCGCCGTAGAATCGAAAGGGCGTAAGCGCCGTTTTTTCTTGCTGAATAATAAAAGGGCGTAAGTGAGTATTCTCATTAAAAAAATAAGTGTAGATTCAATTTTTGTCGATTTTTAAAAAATGGCACTTACGCCCTTTTGACTCTAGGGCGACGATATGAATATTATCATAAATTATCGTTCGGGATGAAACAAAATTTGACAAGCTCATAAGAAAAATTGAGGTTAGTGTGGCAATAGTTGTGATTAGGGCCACAAAAGTCAATATAGCACTAACAAAAATTATCATATTGGAACCGTAAAATTTAATCTACAAATGTCATTTTTTCATTGACCATGTGTAATTTTTAATTCATCTCCAGTAAAAATAGTTTCTCAATGACAATTTTTCATATTCATTGGTATACGTAGATCAGGAGAACAGAACGCTCCTACATTATTGTATGGAACCGTAGTTTTTCCATTTTTTTTCTCCGTGTATCCAGAGAAGGTAGGCAAAATTTCCACGTTTCTGTCCTTCCTCTGATTCGCCCTTTAACCTCAATTTTTTTCCATTCTCAATTTTCATTGCTTCTGCTCTACAGAATTACGGAATAGAGATGAATGAGGCAGCGCTTGTCTTTTAATTAGCATATCTCGATAACTATACGGTAAATTAGTCATTTTATCTCGTATTACACGACTTGTATATCGCTCTTCCTACTAATGAGTTCCTATTCATACATAAAGTTAGCGATTTTCGCGTGAATTTAAAGCCTCCACGTCCGCCATAAACTTCATTAAACTTTAATTATTAATATCTAGAACAGACATCTACGCGCAAAAATAAACGAAAAACTCGCAGAATTCATCCACAACAATAAATAGCCAACTTCAAAAGAAGTCCTACCAACTTCAAATTAATTATTACTGAAGTGAAATTTATCGGGAATTATAAAGAGAGCACCAACCAAAGCAACTCGTCTTTGTCCGCCAATAGAAATTGGGCTCCAGTTTGTCTTGGAGGCAAAATAAGAACAAGTAGATGAAGAAGAGTCTCAAGCATTTTGTGCATCTCTTGCCTCAATCATATTTTAATCCGTCCTTGAGATTTAATCTCGCATAACTCTCTCCGTAGTCGTTTGGATCTCGTCCCGACAAAGGAAATTTACAAAGGAAAGCACCTCAAGCGCCATGTGCCTTCGTTTAAACTATATATATACATATACATGTATAGATATATATAATGCCAGTTTTGGTATTCCCCCGTGGTTAGTTACTCGATGGAATTTCACTCATCCAACCGGTAAGATACCAAGTTGTTGCGCCTCTCTTGGACTACACATACTTCAATCTCTCTCTTTCTCTCCCACCCCTCCTCATCTGGCTCTTTCTCATTTCTCTCTCGATCCTTTTTACTTTCATCTCATTTGGCCGGAGGGCTGTGTATCTTGAAACATCAATTTTGCTTTTTTCCCGTTTTTTGTGGCAACGACGGAAGAGGGAGGGGGAGAGGGCAAAAGGAATGGGATAAAACGTTTGAAGATTTAAGAAAGCCTTTAAAGTGGTCTTTAAAAAAATTTAATCACTCGCTGGAACAAATCTTGATAGAATGTACCATCACATGAACAACAAAATACTTGTGGTTAACAAGAAAAAAAATGTTTTGGAGCTTCAAGATATTTAAAATGGTTATCTTAAAATTACGTGGAAAATTTTAAATTGGAGATTCGGCGGATCAATTAGGTTTTTTTTTCTCTGGGAACAATATAATAAAATCCTTTTTTAGTGAGAAATTATAATTTTATGATGTTAATTATCTGTTTGTTTTAATACGATAAAGGAGAAACTTTAGTTTAATGTGAAATATTCATACGTCAATGAGTGCACCCGCAGGGCAAATGGGAGCGAGTGCAAAGGGTGAACGCGATACTGAAATAAATATATGCCGGGTAGGTGGAAGTAAACAAGTTATTAATCAGTCACCCAATTAGTGTAATTAGACTGAGTTACGTGTACATCAATGGCATTGAATTTTCCATTTTTTTTTCTACAGTCTGTATGAAATGATAAATCTTTTTTCCAGACTCTTGAGTATCAAAAATTCAAGAAAATAACAACTCCACTCAATGTTTACATTCATTGAAATGAAAGTTACCATTAAATGAAACTTCTCGTTGAAACATTCATCATCGTGAATTAATTATTTTTATCATTTTTCGAATTTTTCAGAGTTCATTAAAAAATATAATGAAACTAAAATATTGTTTCGAATGGATTAATTCAACGAAAACATAATTAGACATTGAGGAAAACAAGTTTTAATTCCGTCAACAGACAGTGAATGTAGAGTGACGTTAACGTTTACGGTGTGCATGAAGAGACATGTACACGACAGCTGGTTTTCGTAAATTTTCTCGGAAGAAATGTTTTTGGCATCACACACAGCATACGTGACCACATTTTCACCTCTGGGGAATAAACTACCGCGTGCCAGCCACTCAATTTGTAAACACTCTGGTTCATCATAACAATTAGAGTACGAGTGAATTACGCGTTTCTTTTTTAATTGTGGGAAAACGTAACGAAGCAACGGTTTACTGAATCATCATTGTTACTGTTATTATTTATTTGATGGACTTGGAGCAAAAAAAAATCTTCTGCCCTCTTTATCATCTTTCCATCTTCACTTACCCTCATTTGATTTTGTGCGTTCGTTGATATAAGAATGCAAGCACAAAGGGAAACGCAAGGTTAAAGAAAGCATTCCCTATTTCCTCGAGATGAGAGTGTAATTGGCAATTTACCGAACGTTTTCTTTAAAGTTTTCACTTTGTTCTTTGATTCAGCGTTCAAAAATAAAGGAAGAAAGAAAAACACATTTCTGAGTGAAGAGAAAGGTTGAGTGTGAGAAGCGACAAAGGGATGGGAACGGGTGATAATAACGAGAGAGGTTGTCTCCACGTTGCCAAGTTACACACAGTGACGTTGAATAAAATTGCCCATAGTCACTGCCAGTTTTTATTTTTCCGTAGACTCATAAAAGAGTAGAGAAAAGAATAGGGAAAACAAACAAAAACGCGCAGGCGCTAGGGAGAGAGAGGAAGAAAGAGAGAGAGGGTGAGTCGAGGTAAACCGTGAAAAGACCGCAGTGATAGCACGGAGCACACACAAAAGTCTTGCCAAAAAAATTCCTATCATGATTAGACATGAATACTACCTCATTAGACATTCCACTGGTGGTGTTTACGGGCAAACGAGCACAGAAATACCCGTAGGGACATCGAGCATCTGTTCACGAAAAAGTAGTCCTTTCTCCTTCTTCTTCAACAATTGTCTCTCTTTCTCACGTTCTTTTGCTGGCGCTGTCGGGTTGACTCATTGACGTAAACATTGGTTGAAGATTGCAAACGCCCTTGGCGAGGCAGGTTCAATTCTGCTTCTCAAACCGTGGGTATTCTCAGTAAAAAATGAGAAATAAAAAAATAACGAACGATCGTCAGTTCTGTTTTGGCATTTTTCAGTGTTTTTAGCGTGATTAAATTGATGGGTTTATTTGAAAAGTTTCGTTGGATTAAACTTTTGACGTTTGAATTATACTCTTTCTTTCTCAGGATCAAAGTAATGGTAATTAGGGGCGCCTGATTGCTACGTTATTATGCAGTTTTTTGGTTATTTGGATTGACAGATTTATTCGTTTTTTCGTTTCTCTCAGTTGAAGCAATCTCATTTTTAGTTTTATTTAACTAATTAAAATGCAGGCAATTGATGCACTGACGTTGCAAGTTAACTCTCGAGCATTTCGGTTTATTTTCACATTAAGATATTCTCTCTTACTCCTTGAGGAGAATATATTATCAGACAGATGGTACAACTGGGTGGTTAAAGTTTTTGGGGGCTCTGGAAAATTGACTATAGATACCAATGTGAAATTAGTGTGTGAGTTAACAAAACCACTCGAAAACGACATACCGCACTTGTGTGGTGGTCTTCGTGTATCTTGCAACCAGTGTTTTTTCTTTTCTTCTTCATTCTCGGGTTTCTCTCGTTCAGCCAAGAGAAAGAAAAACATTTCACTCATTCTCTCTCTCTGTTCTCGGTCTCTCTCTCAATCTCCACTCTTCGTTCACAAAGAAGTTCGATTAGTGGCCACGTGGTAACCTAACATCTACAATTTCATGATATTCGAAAAGTTGGTTTATTTGTCGTCGAACGTTCTTCCTCTTCTCTCAATGTCTCTCTCGCTCTCTTCTTTACTCTAACGTTTTTCTCTTTTATCGGCAGACGAGCGAAATAAAAATTTCTTACCCAAGGAAAGAAAAATCGCTGTCCTGGAGTTTTATTGCTGGGTCACATTGAAAAACTTTGAAATCGGTTTTTCACTCCCGTGCAAGAGGGACAGGGACTTTTAAAAAGAGGAAAGGAAGAATGGGAGTAGAAACGAAAGTGCGGCGGACGCGAGAGAAAAGAAAGAGAGAGCGACCCCTAACGCGGATCCCCTCGAATTTCCGGACCTTTGAATTAACTTTTCAAAATTTTCCCATGAACTTTTCCATTTTTTTTTGAGTTCCATTAATTTCTTCTTTGTTTTCTATCGAATCAAAGTTTTTTAAATTAAATGCATCTTAATGAACATCCTGTAATTATGAAGTTCTCTGTTTTTTTGGGAGCTTTTTCATTCCCTCAATTTTAATCAGACGTTGATTGTGGTTGTTAAGAAACGTATTAATATTTCAGAACAATTCATTATTCTACTCTCATTAATTAATAATTACGAAAAAGATTCACAATTGAATAAATAATCCTGCTTCCTCTTACATCCCTCACCTTAATAATTCCAATTACTAAATAAGCAATGCCAATTTGTGTAATTTCCCGTTTCCCTTCCTCCATGAATACATCAATTTACCCTCCCACAAAATAAAACTACGCTCAACCATGAATAAAAGAGTAATAGTACCCTCGGACAATCGGGCTAATTTTTTTCATCCCTCGACAAAAAAAAAGTAGAAAATATCGCAATAATAGTGTATTACATTGTCCGGATAATATCGGATTGACATTCGAAGACAAGCCGATAAGATGCATGAGGAGAACCAAAGAAAAAGGTAATAAAGATAGGAAATTTCTCATGGACCAGTTTGAAGATGCAAAGTACGTGGGGGTAATAACGTCTGTTTTTATCAGATACAAAAGGACATTTTATAGATAAAAGAGATAGAACAGGAGAGTGAGGTGAACAAAGAAGAAGGGCAGGAGGGGTGGGATATCATAGTATAGATATCGCCTAGCAACGAAACCTGATAGCTAACGACTAATCGATAAATGTATGTATGTTAACCCCCTCTGAGTAACACCGCTACCTCGATGCTTGTGCACGCTCTCTATTCAAAAATAATAATAATAATGATGGAAAAAATTCGCTCCTTTTTTCACCACCTCCATGCATCCTCTTACCGTCTTTTTCTCAACAAAACACTTGACACTTTCATGTGTGTGTGTGTTGGCAAAAAAAATACACAATGAATCGAGTTGTGTTTGGATATATACATGAAATACGTGTATTCAGAACGCATGTGTGTTTTCATTAATTCATGTGCATATATCGCAACCCGTTTTCCTCCTACCCTCCCACTTTGTGCTCGGTTCTCCATCTGCAGTCGGATGAATACATGAATATTTCAACTGGACGGGCAAAGACAAGCGCCCTTGTTATTTGTTTCACGCGTGGATTAAACTTGGAAAATGCTTTCAACAATTGGTTTGTTACTGTTTCGTTGGCTCACACGATTTAATGAAGGATTGTTTGTTTTATAATGACGTAATTATGAGAGATGCGAGATTGTTGGATTGTTTGTATGGATATGTTGCCGATGATAATGATGAATTATTTTTTATGTGAGTTTTTTCATGAAATTAATTGGTAATTAGGTGGTTTTTGGGGGTTGCGAGAGTTTTTTTCGGAGCCAGGGAAATTCGCGAGGGAAAAAGCTTTATATGGAGAGAAAAAATGAGAAATCTTGATCTATTTATATCAATGAATATGAAAAATTGTCATTTAGAAACAAATTTTACTGGGGATAAATGAAAAATTATATATGGTAAACGAAAAAATATTGAAATATTTAACAAACTTACGTGAATTTGAAATTTCACAGAATTTATTCCGTAAAAATCAATTTGCTATGAAAATATTCAATTGAGATCTGAAATTTCACTGCGAATTATTGATGAAACCTTAGGCAATTCAGGAAGGTTCAAGGTCCCGTTGCCTCGAATTTTCAATTAATAAAAAATTTAGGTTCATAGGTTATTTAATTTTCTAATCGTATTTGAGAATTCCCATTGATTCCTGAAATTCCGATGTTTATTGAATATCAAGAATAAAGTCGTTCTTTAATTTTCTATGAGACATGAAATTTCGAAGATGATTATGTCTTAACTTGAATTAAAATTGAGGTTCCGAAATTGAATGTACATATTGACATTGAATTTTCATTTTTTTCAATAGTGTATAATTGATAATCAAGTTTGCATGAATTTGTTACTTATTATGAGCACACTACAGGACTACCCTGCTGCATAGTAATTCTTCTCCGAATACCTCTGTAAAATTTGTAATTTTATTCTCTCCGTATAATGCAACCAAGGGATAGTTCACAATTACGAAAATAAGAAAGATAAAAATCGAGAAATTTTTCTGAGCTTCTTCATGAAACTCGGAGAATTCCAAGAATTCATCAACTTCATTAGCTTCGAAAAGGAAAATCTTGTAGTGTTGACTTTTTCATGGAATTAATTTATTTTTATTTGAAGAAAAAATTGGCAGTGCTTACAGTTTATTTGAAATTCTCTTTCGCGCTGTAAAAAAAACGTCAAAGAAGTCCCTTGAACTCACTCACGCGGTCATTGTCGTGTCGTTATCATTCGGTCCGGTATGACGAGAGAAGAGAGAAGAAGAGGGAGAGAGTAGTGTACCTTGGATTTTCTTGAGAAAACTACACAAGGAGAAAGACAATGACCCGTTGGGACAGAGGGGGCATCTTACTCTGACTGTCAAGGTACTGTGGCGGCACCGTTTATGGTTTTCCACATATATATGTAAGAGTGTCTCTTCGCTAGTGGTAACTCACTGTATTCCACAAGGATAGGTTACCATTCGTAAAACGTTTCGAGTTCTCTCGGCTCTTTTATTTCTTACTTTTCAGTGTCTTTTGTACGTGATTATTCTGAGTCGTTGGGGCTTGATATCAAATAAAGAGTGCGTCATGGGTCTTGGACACAAAATAAATAGAATTACGATGATTTTCTTTCTCTTGCCTAGAATATTATTCTCTTGGAATTTCTTTTTTCCCCACAATTTTTATTTTTCTTTGTCAACAATTGCAGCCGTTAAAAAAACCGTTAAAAATTACACAAATTTTCATACATGGTTTGAAAAAAAATCCGTAAATTTCAGGTATTATTTTGCACTTGAGATAGTTATACCGAGACTGATATTGTAACCAACGATTTCACTTCAATTGCCCCAGAGCTAAATGTACTCTCAATTTTTTACGGTATTTTAAAAACTATTATTGAGAAATTGGTTTTATGTTACGAAATGGAATATCACGTTACGTTGAGTCCCTTCAAACGCTTTATTATTTCCCGTTTTTTCGGGTACTTTTTTTTCAACCACGCTCACAGATTCATATGCCAGTGTTATATGGATTTCAACTTGGATATTTATATTTTCTTTTTTTCTCTACTCTCCTTTTTCTGCCTGACACAAATCGATGCTCCCTGTGTTTTCGCGGGTGTGGCTAGGTATGTTCGACAGTAAAAGCTAGTGTGTTTGGCGGACCCATCCGGTTTTTCCAATGGAAAATCTACTCGCCTGTATTATTCGTGGTTTTGAATTTTGTTTTTCAATATCCAGGGGATTATCGATGTTTCCCCTCTGTTTTTATTTTTATTGACAATGTCGAGAAGCATTGGATATTTTCTCCACGCTGTTTTATTTTAAATTGTAAGAACAATAACTTTTGAGGGATGTTTAAAAAAATATTACATTTAGTTCCTTGGAACAATATTAGTTTTTCAATGTAAAAAAAAATCAATGGAGTATGACCAATTAATTAAAATTTCTTCTATTTAATTAAACGTTCGGATATGATTCAACGTTCAAATGAAAATTAGTTCGTATGCGTAACTTCTGGTGAAAGGATTAAAGGCAAATAACATTTCATAGAGTTTCATTATTTGATTTAATTCCATTTCTGTGATTTTAATTTTTTCTATAGAAATTTTCACCGCATTTTTTCAAAGTTATTTATTTTTCTCATGGATTCATGATGACGTGAGGAAAATTAGAGCTTCCAGCGTTTGCAAATTGCCGAGGGATCTTTTGATGCATTAGCGAAGGAAAAAGAGAAAGAAAAAAATCGAATGAAAAAAAGGCGGAAGATAACGTAGCAATGTTTTAGCCACAGAGTACCAAGTTTAATTAGTGCCTTGAGAAACTCAAACTGGACGCAAGGGGATACAAACACTAAGTAAAACCCAGTGGAATTTGTGTTTATGGATGGGTTGAAAGGGGTAGTAGAGGAGGAAGGGGAACGGACCAGGGTGAAAATCAGAAGCTTCGCCTGGCACGCTAAGGTGTTTTATCTCTGTGATACTATGGGGGCCCTCGTGTCGACGCCGAATCTACATTAGACAGGAAGTCTTGCGTGTTTTACACAGTTCTAGAGTATTATGTATCAAATACCAGAGAATTTTTGAATTTATGTGAATTCTATTACTATTTTTAAAAGAATGAAGAAGTGAAGAATTGCATTTTCCTTTTCATTCTAAAAATTTTTCACGCTTCAGAGAGCTTCTTCATCGAGTAATAAGATGAAGTTGCCGAATTTTAGGAATTTTCGCAATGCCAGTCACGATAACGCGAAACATGAAAACCTTTTTTTTATTCCATTAAATTATCCGAACCTGGAAAATCCCACAGAATGAATAATTTTCGTCGATTAAAATAAATTGCCGAATTTTATCCCCTTTCTCTCGATAATTATAATGAATTAATAATTCATCGCCAGAAAAAAAATCTAATTTTATTTAAAATTTTTATTACAGATAATTCAGTACAGTGATATTGAAAATCCACTTCGTACATACAAAGCCCAAGTACATACTGCCGCAAGCACGCTCCAGGTAATTAATATAATATATAATTTGAGCGTTATATTCTGTCTCCGTTACTCAGTCGGTTCAGTGTTAAACTAACGTATTATGGAGAATAATAGACGTCGCCAGTGCAAGACTATACGGTAACGTGAGTATCGCGGTAAAGGGGGAAGAGATTACCCTATGTATGCAAGCGAGAGAAAGACAAAGAGAGAGAGATAGTTGTCCTATAGGCATTGTAGATGCAAACAAAAAGCTTTTCATGGATTTACCCTTGGGGCCATGTACTTACCCTCGTTTGTCGTTGGCACGAGTGGTATTCGTTCGGCTTGTACTCTCAACTACCCTCATTCTTCTCTCTCTCTCTCTCTCTCTCTCTCTCCTCCCTTCTCCCTCCCTCTGCACTTCACCTTTTACTTCAATTTTCAATATGCACCGGCCAAAACGTTTCGATGATTCAATCCCCTGATAGTCTATCGGACTGATTGCACTGCAAACAATCGATAACAAACTATCTCATGTTATTTAGATTGAGAATATTTGAATGAGGTTTTGTACGATTGGAAGGAAAATTTAATTCCAAACATTTGTTCAATCGTTTTCAAATCGATTGAATGCTGAAGAAAATAAGAAGCAATTTTTTTCGATGAAAAAATACGAAGAGAATCGATGAATCTCTTGAGTTTCATCAGTTTTATTGAGAAGTACGGATAATTTAAACTGGAAATTTTTATAATACAATCAATTTTGGCTCAATGGTTTACGAGATATTTCAAAAGCGATTTAATGTATTGCCTGTAACGTAACTCGTCCTATATCACTTTCCAGTGGGAATTTCTCGGCGCTCTGCCGCGAATATACAATAATTCAATTGAAATAGAATCCATCAATTATATTAACTGTCAGAAAGCAAATTTATTCTCACTTTAATCCCACAGAATGAAAGATAAAGTTGAAGGATATGTGAAGTGAAAATAAAAAATACCACTCACATGGATTTTGACGTGATGGTTTTAACTGTCCAAGGCGAACAACTCTTAAATTCAGTTGTCCAAGCAAGGACGAAAGAACGTTGGCCAAACGACTGTGTCCGACTATATTAACGGGGTTGAATAGTCACGAGGTTCATTGACACTTGTTCGTTTGAGTTATATTTCACGGATTAAGTGACATGGATAAAGCCAAATTGGCGCCTCTAATTCGTCCTCCCTTTGTTCCCCTGAGATTATACTTTCCCTCGGCTTGTCTTTTGCAACGGTATTCCAGAGTCTCATTCGTCTTCAAATAAGTTTAATTCCCTTCAGTTTCACTCACTCCTTCACCTCACTAAATTTTCTAACGTCTCAACGTATATCATTCATCGTCATTCGCTTGGAAAAGACTGACGAGTACAAAATCTACGCTTGGTAGATTTATCATCAAGTGCAATACTTACTCCGTATTTCGTCTCTGTCACTTCAAAGTAGTTGTACACAAGTTTTCCTACGTCTTATCGTTTTAACGACGTTTATTACACTCTTCAGTGAACTGAGAACAAATTAAATGATATTGGAAACTTTTTTAACAGACAGAATGGAAAAAAAGCGATTCAAACATTTGCAATAATACTTATTTTGAATGAAACATCCAATAAAGTATCAGAGTTTAACACTTCGTGAACTAATTCTTTCCGAAACACAATTTCAGTTGAATTAAACCATTGATACTTTATGAAGTAATCAAAAATATTCTACAAAATTTCA
Organism: Aleiodes sp. PSUC_FEM 10030003; assembly: GCA_018902275.1. Taxonomy (NCBI): domain Eukaryota; kingdom Metazoa; phylum Arthropoda; class Insecta; order Hymenoptera; family Braconidae; genus Aleiodes; species Aleiodes sp. PSUC_FEM 10030003. The sequence continues at coordinate 34,646 of JABSMS010003619.1, forward strand.
CTGATTTCAAACTCAAATGATACTTATCCAAAGCCAAGAACAAACTAATAATAAAGTCTCAGTGAGTTACGCTTCAATTTCCCTGAAAACAACCAAACTGATATTAAACATATCACATACACACATACACATATTATATTCATCGTGGAAAATAATATATATGTGCATACAAATATACATGGAGAGAAGTACAGAAACTAACATTGAGAGAAGGCGGAGAGAACTCGTTTGGTAGGCCCTGAGGCATTTGGTTATTCTCCAGAGTTTGGATATAGTTATGCATATCACGGGCAAACGTCGATTTCGTACTTGATATGCGCTTGTGATGTAGAAATCTCTGACGTTAGTTTCCTTCAATATGCACACACACACATATTCCCGGTGATATTCTTAGTCGAGAGTTAAATTTCAATGGCTTTAAATTATTACTACTGAGTTATTTTTAATTTAATCGCTCGCGCTTTATGTGACGCATATGATCGTTCAAATTAATTTCTATTTAATTGTATGGGCGCAACTATTCTTGTTACATGCGCTTTCAATACGTGAAAATTACTACTATTTTTAGTCTCGTTCATCTCTTTCATCTCCATCGTTGTAATTTTTTTTCCACCTGCATTTGACGTTCGTGTCATTTTCACGGATACTCGACGTGCTTTCAACGACTCTAGGATATGTTGTTACGTATTAAAATGCAGGAACATGATTCTAATAGATGGTATTACGGATAGTGAATGTTGTACCTTCTCTATGCTCATGGTGAAAAGACAGGGCTAATGTATTCATATTGGCTGAAGCCCCATTACAAAAGTACAATAGGTCTTTCATACGTTGTTACATTATTTGCTTTTGAATTAACGTAATGAAAGTGAAATAGGAGAATGAAAGGTAATGTTTACGGTAGCGTAAAAAAGGAGAGTTTCAAATTGCTAATTTTCAATAAATTTGGAAAAATTGAGAAGAATATTTTAGTTTGACAAGTGGAAATTATCGAGTCGTTAATTTGAGATAATGGAGAATGAAATTTGTGATTTTGAATTTATAGTTTCCGTGTGAATTTAAATTTTTTTAATAATTTGAGGTCTTTTATTTGACATTTGCAAATTTTTGAATTATCGAGAAAGAATTAGATTAAAAATTTCGAAATATTTCCAGGAACATATTTTTCGGAATGAAAGGCTTGAACGAAGCTATTGCTAATCGTTTTCCATCTCAGATTCCAAGTCTGATCATTATGAAGAAGATTTTCTTAATCTATTCTCAAAATTTGGAAGTGATCCGTTTCTCAGGAAAACGCTTTTAAAATTGTCTGAAATGTTCTGATGTTTATATTAATAATGTTTTTATAAATAGGGGAAGGTGGGGTAAAATGGACACACCCGAGTTTTGATGTTATATATTATGGAAATTGCGAGCAATCGGGGGAAATATCAAAGATAGGTTTATTTTGCTCGTTCCATTGGAAAGCTGAGGGAATTTCAAGTGGAAAACATGTGTAAAAATTAATTTTTTTGATATTTTAGAAAATTCGAGTTTTCTGGCC
>JABSMS010003630.1:0-16384 GCA_018902275.1 Aleiodes sp. PSUC_FEM 10030003
CCGAATTAACCCTACACCCCCCCCCCCTAATAGCAAAAACACGTTACGAACTCTTATAGCTTCAGCGAAAGATGCTCGAATTCGATTATCTGGAGCCAGTTGAGATGAAAGTCAAGGTTCTATAAAAATACTACGAAAATCCAAGGAAATTCTCGAAACGAGAGAACTATATCACGACTCAAGACTACAATTTTCCTCTACATAAAGAACCTCGAGATTCCTGTTAGGTTGAGAGGTTTAACATTCTCAGTAGAATTATTCCAGTGTATAGTCAAAAGAATTTTAAATCACTGCCTGCAACTCTTGAGAAACTCTTTACTACAATTTCAATGGATTCTTAAAATTCTGCAGACACCATTTACTCTATAATGTACACAGAAATATGAAGATATCATCGTTATAAAGAGAATTGGTATGGTACGTATTGTAAAACATAAAATAACGGAAGCTCGACGAATCGATTCTACTGTATTTAACGAATATGCAGATAGACGTGATTTTGAATTTCAAATAATGGAAATTGTCACGCTTCTGTTCCTAAAAATATCGATGAAAGTAGAATAGAGTATCAAATATATATGAAATTATTTGAAAATAATATGCGAATAGTTTTACAATGATTCGTCACATTTCCACGAAGATGTACAATTTTGTCAGATGACACTCTGGTAGATGGAAAGTTTTTTGAAGGAAATGTTACGTCTTTATCTGACATCCGGGAATGCTATTACGGAGAGGTTTGAAGAGGAGGCTAAATATATAAGATGAAATATTATTCTCTTGATATTTGAAATTCGTAGTATCTCAAAAGTAGGTAAATTGCAGTGAGGTAGAGAGTAAAAGGCGTTAAACTTTTGTAATTGCAAAGAAACTCGAGGTAAATGCGAAACTACCCTGCTACTCATGCCAAGTATAGTTAAACTATTCTGTGGATATTTAAAACGACAACGGAGAATTCATTTTAGTTGGGAAATGTTGATTGTATGCTTTACCGCATACAATTGAAACTTTTGAGAGGAATGAGATGCTGTGACCTCGAGAAAAATATTCAGTAAATATTTTTTGTAATTTTTGTATTCCATAGATATAGGTATAAATTGATGGAAAGATTTATATCGAAAGTTGGAGATTTAATATTTTCTGGAGTTTTGAAAACCTTGGAGCTTTCACACCCATATAGATTCAGTGGGGAATACATTTACCCTTTTTGGGCTTTTTTATTTCCTTGCGTAGTTCTCTTTTTTTTCCTCTCAAACACAGATTTTGTAAGCAGTTCTACCACTAGGGTGAATGATACAATGGAAGCTTTTAGATGAAGCCGTTGCTTCATAATGTATACTTCAGACTTGGCTGTGTTATATTGAATAGGGGGGCTATTGGGGTGAAAAAGGAGAGAAGAAAAGAGAAAAAATGAGAAGACAGAAGTCGGATGAAAAATGGCGGATGGTGTATTATAGTAGTCTGAATAAATGTCCAAGATTACGAACTTGCAATTACTATCCCCGAGGATTTCTTTTTAATGTGACTAAGAGCGACCGAAAGAAACATTGAAATACTCATTTCCGAAAGAAGAAATTATTCATTACTTCATCTTTTATTCTTCTGTCCTCCTGGGTCTTTCTTTATTTTTTTTTCTATGTACTTCAATGTTGCGAAATTAAAGTGTTTAATAATTCAAATTCCAGGATTATAAGAATAACCGTTTATACTCGACAAATAAACAGTGAGTGATTACTCTGGAATCATTGAAACACTTTTAATTCGATTAAAGAGTCCGACCGCTCGGGAAATGAGGATAATTTTGAAAAATTCATAGACCCGAAAGTATAGTACGACATATTTTCATTTTTTAACACAAGGTACGAAATGATTTTAAAAATTCGCCAAAAAAAAAAATTACTTTCATAATATAATTTTTTCTGGGCTCACCATAATTTCCCTAATTGTCGGAAACAAATTATCCTACGCCACACCGTAGTGACACCATCTACGAATAACCTAATTTTGTAGTTTTTGAAGTGAAACTTCTTCTGAAATCAAAAAAACTTTGCACAAGAAACTCCTACAAAAACTCGTATTCCGTAAACATAATAAATAACATTTATTCGATCATTACACAATTGTATCATTCTGAAATTTCTCATATTCTTTCGATAAACGCATTCGAAATATTGTATTGTTTCTCAAAAAAATAAATTTCATTCCATAAACGTAAATTGTTATTATTATTTCCTCTAAAAAACAATGTTCTGTTGATTGTATAATTCTTGTTGATTTGTAAAGACATAATCAAACTGGATTCACCGAAAAAAGAAACTAAAATTTAATAATATTATTAAGAATTGGATTATTTCGAACGATTTCTCTTTCAAATTTCATTTCGATCCTTTTTTAGTCTTTCAGAAAAAGTCTTTTTGTTAAAGTTTTCATGACCGAGTTTTTTAGACGCGATACCTTCTAACCGAGTTAACAGAAGTTGGATAAATTTGGAGGATTAAAAACTCATGTGAGACTTTTTTAATGGATTCATTTGAAGTAGCTTGATTTTAGTAATGACGCATGTTAATCATAATGTCATGGGCTCATTGAATTATCACACGACAGAGTGAATAAAGAGACATGCATTACTAAAGTGGAGAAAGAATGGATGTGGTTGCGCTCGTACCATGAAATTTATCTTTGCATCATCTTTATGGCGCTCATGAATTTTTACTGAATCCCGGAATAAGACATAGTGCGATGACCTTTGAGGGTGTTTCCTTATGTTTTCGGGGGCGAAAAACTCGAATTTCCAGGTATTTTTACCCCACAGGTGGTCAATTAAAAGTTATTAACAAATTTAATGTTTTTTTATATGAAAAACGGAAACTAGTTCTCGCGAAAACTATGGGGAATATGAAAAAAATAAGCGAATTTGAGTTTTTCACCCCCAAAAACATAAAAAAACACCCTAAAAAGTCATCGCACTTTCAATGGCTACGATAGGGGGGTTTTGCGTATAGACTAACAGGAATTACTCCGAATGCGGGAGAAGGGAAGTAGTGAGAGTCGGTGCATGTGCCGACCAGTTTGAGATTTATTCTGGGAACAGTTGACGACTATTTTTAAAACGAGAATCTTTGTATTTGTCCTTGATCAGTAACGATCGACACTCGAAATTAGTTTAATAAATGCAATGGTAATTGAAATATCTGGCAATATTTGACTGAGACCGTTTCAAATGGTAAATAGCGGAAGTTTCTTTTTTTTCAAACAAAGTCATCTACATCTCCATTTCAATTATTCAATGAATTTAATTTTTCAGTGTTCTCCCATTTAGCTCTCTCTGTTGGCAACAGAAGCTGTGTATTTCTTTTATTTCATCACCGAAAGTTCATGATCCACTCTGTTTCTAGTTCATTGGGTTTTTTATTACATTTGTTCTCAATTGCGACGGAAATTTTTGAGGCGATACCGATACGATATTAAGAAAGTTCCCTAGGAATCTCAAACAATAATCGTTTTTTTTAAATTTCATTCTCAGCCTCGACTTTATACAAGTTACAGTATGAAATGAAGAAAAATAATTAAAATCTAAACAAAAGGAGATAATTCCCTTTTTTATTGAGACAAGACAATATTGAATTGAACAAGATCAAGAAGAGACCAAAAATTTCAAGTTATCTCGTGACCCAGACGATATTCATTCAACTATCGTCTCGTCACGTGGACAGCTCTATTTAACGGAGTATTTGTGAACGCGCTCCCCGAAGTTTCTAACTTCTGAACCAATTTTCTTAGAGTTCATGAAAGAATAAGGGAAGGATTGAGTAATTACGGAGACTCAGGTACTATATAAAAATTGAAATTCAATGGTAAAGAATAATTTCAACAATTATTTATCCGAAAAATAAATTTTTGACCGTAAAGTCGCTGCAATTTTCTGTCATCATTTCGTTCTACGCTCATCTGCATATATGGAAAAAAGGTTGCGTTATTTATAGCTCTCTTATTTTTCAACGAGCCGATAAGATTGCGTGTTGAATCAATAAACACCAAAAATTCATAACTTTTAAAAGCATCGGCGGATTATTTTTTTATTTCGCTTTACGTTTCTTTTATAATTATGGAAATAAATTCTAAATTTTCATGAATTTCTTCATGGAATTGAAATACCAACAGAAACACCTCAACAAAAACCCTCGACAGCTTTGGTCACCTCGAGGAGAGCGCCGCATTTTCATATCCACTTCATGAATAATTCCCTTTTCCTGATTTAATTTTGAGATTAGTAAAATTAAAATAAAAAATGCTCCAAAGCTTTTATATACTTCAATTGGACAACTATTTTCTTAACCTTTCCCTTTCTGTTTTTAATTCATCACCTCGTACGGTGATCAATCTAAATTTAACCCTGGATTAATCCAATGCTCATTTTTTTGAAGCCATTCCTTCCAGAATTTCATGGACGAAAACCTCTGACAATATTTAGTGGAACAAATTGAGCCTAAATCACCCATAATTTTCCGTTACTTCTCGAAGAACAAATTTATTGGGAATGAGTGAGATGACTGAATTTAAGGACACAAAAGACTGACTTTCCTATTATTCAAGACTCCACCATTTTGTATGAACATGGACCTTCAGTGCATTAGTGAACTTTCCTCGAGAGACTAACGATCGTCACCAAGACCCAAAAAGCATCGGTACACAAAACCAAAGAACCCTCAGTTCTTTCTCCCTATAAAATCATTAGTCGTGTTCTTTGCTCTCATCATTTCGATAAGTGATGTGATGCGCATGCGCATGAAGCATTACTTGCGAGATTTGAAATTGAAAAAAGTAACCTACAATTGTATCAAAGTTACAAAAAACGTGTATCGATTGTACTAAGAAAAACGGGAAAAACGAATTTTTGTCAAGAATATTTTTTCTTCTAAATTTTTGATGAAGAAATTTCTGGAATTGAAATTGCTTCATCTCAGATTTAATATTTTTCATCTAATAGTGAATTGAAATTTTCTTGTTTGAATTGAAATTTGCATAAAGATTTGATTTCACTATCAAAGCAATGCATAAGATCTTTTTTTTTATTATTAATGATGCATAAGATCTGAGTTGAATTAATTTCAATTCAGGAAATTTTTTCATCAATAATTTCTAAGTAAAAATATTCTTCACAAAAATTTGTTTTTCTCTCAGTATAGACTGTTCTCGGTAATCGGAAAAATAAAATTCATTTCAATAAAATCGTTATACTCTGTTAATCTCTCTGACGTTTGTTGACTCTACGTTAACGCAATCAACAATATTCAAGTTTTTCATGAGCTATAAATGTTCCTATCATTAAGTAAACCTTCAACATCTACGGCATTGAGTGCACATAGTCTCGAAATCAATTTCCAACAGTCACATTGATAGAAATAGACAATTTGACCAGTAAAATAGGCGATATTTCATACGAACTACTTTCCGAAAAATAATTCCCCTCAATTTTCCTCTTCCCTTTCATTTCTCATTTCAACTTCCCCTCGTAATCTTTTCCATTGACTCTGCCTCACCGGAAAAGAACGAAATAGTGAAAGAATATTAGTGCTCAAGGACATTATTATCTCAACATAAAGGAAACGTAATCCACAAATGATGAAATGCATTATCTATCCATAAAATCGAATGTAATTACACGTATTATTGATTGATTATTGATTCTGAGAATTGGCCCAGATTAAATGTGTTTTTTTTACATCAGTTATATATAGTACCTGATGGATGATTGCATTTTTTATGTGCCTGACAATTGACGTGGTGCTCCTGCGGACTCTGTTGATAATGCGAGTGTTGAAATTGTTGTTGTTGTTGATTAATTGGTGCCTTTAGTACACTTAATACTAAATCATCACGGGACGGTACGATTCTCGTTAACTGTCGGCTCTGCCTGAACAGTGTTTCTTGTTCACCTCGATTCATTATGAATCGTGAACGACCATGTAAATGAAAACTGGGATAACGTTCACGTCTCCCACGTCCCGGTGAACTACCTAGCATAACAGCCTGCAGCATAACGATAATTTTTCGATTCCCGTTATCATTGCAGTACCGAAATTATAACGGCCCACAATCGGGATGATTCTCATACGCCGCATCTTCATGATGATTTTCTATTAAAATATTTGAGACAAAATCACTCGATTGTATTAGGATAACTGCGTCACATTTCTGTTTATATATTTATGTTTTTAAGTCTACGGGCCATGTGTTTTATTTTTCTTCTTTCTTTATTTTATTTATTCCCTCCGAAACATAAAGTTCGTTACTTCACCTGTGACAAAGACGTCTGAGATCATTTTTCTGAAGAGTTTTTCAGTGTAATATTCTACTATCCCTTACCCATATCCTAAATTATAATATTTTCATAATAAATAAATTGTTCTTGGTGATTACTAGAGTTGGGAATTCGATTCAATTCCTCTCACGTTTCTCCAAAATCATCGTTCTCAATTTCAGACACCTGCTACTATGATCCCCTTGAATGAGATCCTTTCTCTACTTTTTGACGGTCCTTTCTAAGGACTTAGTTTGGTTGAGTTTGTTAAGCGTTAAGTTGATGCCATTAACCAAAGTCTGGAATGGATCCTCTCCATCTGGATCCATGATAATGACTGAAGCATCATTCATCTTGGCAGTTACGAGTTTCATCAGTTAATACGAAGTTTGAGCAATGATGATAATCGTTATTCAAAATGACTATTCACGTGATTAATTTTTCGGTCAAACTCGTTCGACGGAATTTTACAATTTATGAGACGATGTATATTAATGTTGTTGCTTTACGTCAACAAAATTTACGAGTATTATAGAAAGAAAATTAATTATTCGAGCAGCGCCCTCTCACAAAGCCGTCCGGTTTTGCCCCGGTGCACTATTCACTTTGAATGTTTACCCGAGTATGTAATTAAACAGTTAACTTTTCATTCAACACAATTTCCACATTTCATCACTGTCACTTCACTGTACTTAATTAAAAATCGTGAATATATTTTTGTTTTATAGAAATTAAAATTTTTGGATGTAACAATTTTATTTTAATTCTCACCTCAAAACTTTTTTAAACAACTCACACCCGACAATGTAACGGGCGTAACTCATTCTAGTTATTGACATTATCAGTGTATAATGAGGCTTCAAATACCCGTAATAATTACAAGATAACATTCACTCAATGTTAATCACTCAATTATATTGAATTATAATTATTTATGATCAATATAAATCGTTCTTCAATGTTCTACGGATTTATTGGGACCAACCGGAATGATTCAAATGACCAAGTGAAATTTCTAAACTTCAGATATTTATTAATAGAATTTTACGATTATTCAGGAATACACTCGCGTTTTTATTCATCGTTATTAATCTCATTTTAACAATTTATTTTCATCTTCATGCAAAATCGCATAAGTCTTTCGTAAGTGCGGCCTTTGTTCCGCGTCTTTCCGTTTTCTGTACCCTTGAGCTATTTATGAAGACTTATTAAAGTTTAATATACTTAAAATAACTCGAGTTAATTGCATTAAACGTTTTCCAAGCCGCAGATATTTCGGATTAACCGTGTTTTTAATTTTCGTTATTCCTGAGAAGAAAAGACGATTGAAAAGAATTTTAAATTTCCAAATTTCCGTTAAATTTCATTGATTTTAACGAAAGCCAAAATTAATTTTATTACGGACATTCAAACGGTCGAATAATAATTAAAACATTACACTATCCGAGAATTGCATTTCAATGATTGCTTCGTTATTCTTTGGAAAGCAAAGATAAATAAAGAAAAACGTCGATGAATCACAGAAAATTCAACTTCAGAAAATCCGTGAAGTCAAACACCTCAAATCACATAAAATCACCCGTATTATGATCACTACTTTTATTATTATGCGGTAATATGAAATAGTTCAGAGATATCAAGGCATCACTGATAATTGGTGCCACTGAACGGAATTGTTCCACCTCTGCACTGGAGAGAAATATTTTAAGTGCAAAGGTGAGAATCCGCATACGGGATCCGGGTTACCCTCACTCAGTAGATCAACGTGAACTCAAATGTACGAATTGGTAAATCCCAGTGCATATCCTTTGACCTTTCACATACGGGCACATTATTAAACGTCACATTCTATGAATATTTCAATAGTTTCTTTCATTTCTTCAATTCTCCGCTTAGCTCTTCATTAATTTCCACTCAATTTATCACTCCACCAATTACTGTATGAAATTTATTGAATAAGTTCTGAGGCTGTTTATTTTTAGACAATTTTGAATTGATTTTAATTCATTAAATAATTTAGTGTTAATTTATGATAAACAATGAGTTGATAAATTTATGATCACGTCAATTTTTCGTGATGTGAAATTGAATGGTTGAGAAATGAGACGGACCGATCCATACAGGACGACAGCCCGCAACCAACTGTGGCTCTTAACTCACTGTGTAGTTCCGCTGTCCACCGCGAAACTTGGGAGGGGGTTGGCAATACATTTTGCGGGCATTCATCACTACACTTGACTGTATTTCCGTAACGATTCTCTAATTTTCTTGTTGAATAGACACGTTTGCATTAAAATTTGCGGGAATAATTGGAAAAAATGCGGGAAAGCCCATGACTGTTTTTCATTTGCATGATAGCGTCGCTCTAGAATCAAAAGGGCGTAAATTCCATTTTTTTCGCTGAATAATAAAAGGGCGTAAGTTAGTATTCTTATTAAAGAATGAATGTTGATTCAATTTTTGTAGATTTTTGAAAAATCGCACTTACGCCTTTTTGACTTTTGGACGACGATATTGTTTGAAATAATAGACATAGTATGATACAGTACACACGCGCAACTAAGCCTCCCTGGAGAATCGATGGAGAAAAGTACCTCGGGGCTCTACAGCACTGGAGATGAAAAATTATGTATAACAGTTGAAAGAATAATGGGCAGCTCTTTTCAATTTATGCCTGTTCTCCCCGTCGTCTTTTTCACTTTAATCTTATTCAGAATACTGCACGAGAAAAATTTGGAGTAACTACTAATTATTATTTTTTTATTCAAGTAATATTATGTGATCATCTTACTTCTGCTTCTTAATTTTTTGAATTTCACTTCTTTCGAGCAAGATCATTAAAAATAATTAACATTTGCCGCATAAAACTCTGATATTACAAGTTTTTTAAGAAAGTTTTTCACTACTTCGGGCTGACTTACTAATTTTTTCGTTAATGTTCATTTTTTTTCTCTTTTCATTAAAATGTTCCATTTAACTTTTGCAGTATACGTGAGTTCTCAGATACTTTAGCCGAGGTATAAGACTTGTAAACCGCTCATGTAAATGATTAAAGGGGATGATCATTAGGGCCCGAAACTTTTTAGTATAAAGTTTGTACACTTGAAAGAATCCAGCAGAAGTGTAGCTTATTCTACGGTAGCAAGAGGGAACAACAGGTAAGACGCGTCAAAATAATTTAATCGCTTGTTGACATTGCGATTATTTATAAGCTTCTTAACTAGAGCCTTGAGAATTCGGGAGATTCTACTTCTCACGTAACGAGAGCATGAGATTCTTCGCTGATTATGGCATTCATAGCTTATGCATGAAACTCAGAAACTACTAATGCAGACAAAACTTCCATGAACGTTCCCCCATGAAAAAGATCAATGAAAATTATAAATTCCGGATATATCCCGCGTGAAGAAACTATATATGGCCAACATGTATTGGCAAGTATATGTAAGATATGGAGTCATATCGTCGACCTAGAATCAAAAGGGCGTAAGTGCCATTTTTTATTGTTGAATATTAAAGGGGCGTAAGTTAGTATTCCCATGAAAAAATCAATATAGATACAATTTTTGGAGTTTTTTTTAAACATCGAGTTTTTTTTAAACATGGAGTCTTTTTTAATCATCGTAAATAACAGAATTCAGGATAACATTATCATACATCATATTGCGATAAAAATATTTCTTTCAACGGATTACAATAATTGATTCACTATTTTCAAAGATTCATAACAATTGTGGATTTAATGAATTAAAATCTCATTGGATTAACAATCGAATTGGGAAAAGAAATTAGTTGAAGTTGGATATGCGAATACGATTCTCTTCTTCAATGACACTACACTGAATTCTCTGAGATGTTTTTCGGTTGTTCAAGTTAGTGTGAATCTCCCCTTTCCTCTTTAGGAAGATGAGAAATCTCATGTCCTCGAGGCAGATTCATCATATTTGAATTTTTATCTATTATCATCATCTAAGCCTTTCGACTACGCAGCCATGATATGAAAGGAGTCGATATTTCCGTACCGTTCCATACATTGTTGTCTTCCATATACTTTGCATGATTCAACGAAAGAAGTTTCAATGAAACGAAGCCAGTGAAATCATCATTCTGCTTATGATAAATTCCTAGTCCTGCAAGTGCCGTTGGTGGATTTGAGACAAGTGGTAGTGCATCGAATAATGGTAATGTCGTTTGTCCGCCATCTTTCAACAAGTCTGATGTTTCGATAATAACGTACTGACCAGGTGATGTGATTGGTATTGTGGGAAATTTAGGATTATTCACGTTTACTTTGGGATATTCATATTTGTTGCTGAAAAAGAAAGAAATCAATTGACGTTTCCATTCGTGACACTTGCTAATTTTACAATTTTCATTTTTCTTTGATATTTACTGATGTTCTGTATTGGATTCTACAACTATTGCTTTACGATCAGCTCGCAGTTTTCCAGTCATGTGATTAAATTCTTTTGCTAATAACTCAATTTCAATTCTTCCCGGTGGATTTTGTTCCTTGGTTGATAATTTGAATCTTACTCCTGGGGAAAATGGGGAAAAACATATTTAGATATAACTGGAATCTGGATCCTGATTTCTTCTCCTTTCAAAGTCTTTTCAAAATGTTTGCAAATCATGAAAAAAATTAAAATTATGCCTCAAATTGATATGCCTAAGTAACAATCATCGCTTATGGAGTTATGACCAGGGTCCAGACGTAAGAGGGCGTAAGTGCCATTTTTTTGTGCCGAATAAGAAAACGGCGTAAGTGAATATTTTTATGAAAAAATGAGTGTACATTGAATTTTTGTAGATTTTTGAAAAATGGCACTTACGCCCTTTCGACTCTATGGCGACGATATCAATGTTCGGGCCCAGGTTATGACTCAATGAATACTTTCAGTTGTTTCAAGTGACGAGTTTTGGATCTTACCAATAAGAACATGAGAATGTGGCACACGGAGTGTATCAAGATTTATTGCATTATTAACATTTTGCGTGATGACCAAAAAATCTTCATTCTCAACAACTCCAGGAACTTTCCCACGTAATGTTCGATTTAACCTTGCTGCGCGTATTTCTTCATTTATATCGTTAACCGGTTTCCATTCGGCGTTTTTGATTCTAAACTGGTCTGTCAATAGTCCTTGCTGTATTTGAAATTGCATTATACGATTTTTAACTATGAATCTAACACCTGTTAATACCCTGCAATATAGTGATTAATTAATCCATAAAAATTACATGAATACGAAATATGTGAGGAATAACTTTTGATGAAAAAGCGATAAATACATGTTCCGTGATACATCGGACTCAACCCATTGTAAGTTGAAGATGTGAGTTGATATGGAATCAACATCATTATCGTTACATACACATACACATGGATTTTGTGGCTTCGCTCTGTAATAACGGAAAAGATTGTTTGATCGTCTGTCACAAAAGTATATAACGAGTTTGTTTTTATATGGGTGAAAGTGTGCCCATTGACTATCATAGGTAAGGTGGATGATTCCACTGGAAACTGAGGAAATTTTCGATAAGACGACGATTTGTGCTGTCATTTATATTCACAATGCGGAGAAAATGAAATTAATATAGAGGCATTGGACATTACATACGTTAATGACATTTTTGAGTTATCCGGGCATTCAGGCGCGATGGATGTGTCTTTACGTCGCCACCTAAGCCAATGATATCGTCGTGAAGATTTTTCCTGCGCGAATGAAAATATTCTGAGAAAAAGTGTCAATTTATATTGCGTTGATTCATATTTTCATAACTCGAAATAATCTTACAGCCAGACATCCATCGATAAACAAATGCATAGCGCAGCTGTGAGTCCAACCTAAGCAATTACGTGCCAGTGGTACGATACAGAATTTTTCTTTGGAATTGCAATACATCTCAGGGGTTCCGCGGGTATCTATAGCTCCACAGTATGATTCCGGATTTGGATCTAGGGAAAATTCGGGCGGAGCATGCGGATACTGTACAATCACTTGAATCGCACCTTCCAATTCAAAATATGTTTCATCTAGAAAATGTCAATTCATTATTGGTTAATACTTTTTCTAATTCTCTGATTAAATTCTGGTTATCAATGAGCAATGGGTCAAACCAAGAAATAATTATACGATTGAATGACATTCTGGCATGTGAGAGTAGAAAATAATTATCTTTCAAATACCATTCTCTTTTAATACTATCATATACATACAATTAGTATTAATAGTTGTATTATTTGAGTCTAAAATGCAAAGGGTACACTTTTATGCCCGAACAATTCGGAACCGAAATAAGCCAAACGGCTCAAAGTGAGACATCACGCATGCGCAGAGGCTGCAGTTTCGAGCCCGGAAATTGTCAGCGCATGCGTGAAAACGAATACGACTTAATATATCACCTGAAAATTAATATAAATTTTCAATAAAGAAATGTACCTCGTATAAAATCATTTCCCTGATCACAAGCACGAAATTCTCTGGATATTTCATTCATTTCAACGATAAATATTTTATTATAGTGTTGCAGATGCCTGTTGAGTTTTTTCTGTGCCCTTGCTAATTCAACATTTGGACTTTCGTAATTATAGTGACCTGTGAATAAGACTTCAATAAATGATCGATCTTTAATGCTCCACTGGTCACGCAATGAGTATATCACCGAACTTTCCACTATTCTTCCAATTGAAAATTTATCGAGGAGAAACTTGAAAAAAATTGCCAATAATTTTTCATATGAATTTTAAACAGCTTCACGAACTGAGAAGAAAATTCGATCGATCATTGTCATTTTAATGAGAAATCAAATTGTTTTATCTAAAAACAGTCAGACCTCCAAATAAAAACCGAAAGCCCAAATCGAATAATTTCTTCGAATCAATTACGTACATGAACCTCCAGATTCTCTATAAGTAAATAACACATTATGAGAGAAAGCAGTCAACACGTATACTTTGATTTCTGCCAATACTAGGGAAGTGTAAACTGCATAGAGAATATCAGATGTTGAAGCTCCTTCACCACAGAATGTTGTTTCGTGTAACTAAAAGGGAAGATGAATTAATTTGGGTCACAGATCACGTGTAAAAACTCAACACATTGTCATAATACCTTCAATTCGTCAGCTAATTCAGTAACCAATGAGTGGACGACAGATGTACTAGGCAGAATCATGGCGTATATGGAATCCACTATCGATGTCAGAGATCGCACGTATGTATTTGCAAAACTACAGTATTCTTCACCAACAAAATTTTGGAGGCTCATTTCAGATAGACGAGAACTCAATGCTTCGTAAATATCATCAACTTTCTCTGTATTTTGAAACAATCTGTGCAATCTTAAATTGAAAGAGAATTTCGATTTTGGAATTATATTCTTCACTACATCGCGACGACTCTCGAGCTCTTTTTCAATCACGGAAAATCTGCCATATAATTTGGATACTCTTTCTGCTACTCTAGCAGCTATTGCATCGACGTATGGTTGCGCATTCATGCAGGCATGAATTGAATCGTTAGCAAATTGCGCAACAGCTGTATGGCCAGATGAAACGAAAGACCAAAATCGTTCTGCCCAACTTAGCACATCGGATGTGAAAAATGTGGTTGGCCCTGATACTCCGATTATATGCCCGTAAGAAGATGTGTATAAGATGATGAAGATCGATGAAAACAGTATTTTGTGGATTTTCATTTCAATCATTTTTTATTTATTCTTTTCGGGAAATAAAATGTTTAAGTTTGATCGAAAATTTCACTCCTTTTTGGATTTGATGAATTTGCTTCGGAATTTTCAAAGGATAACTGAATAAGTTTTCATTGTGAACCACGTTTATATCGAAATACGTCGCAATGTAGAAAAAAATTTCCATACTCCATATGTATGAGAAATGTCGTCGGTTTTTACGGCTAAATTTCCAATCACTTTTTGCCACGGTTTGATATTATAATAGAAACACGAATCACACGTCACCACATTCGAATTGCTATAGAGATGACGTCGATGCACGTGCAACCTTGAAAATTTTATCAGGCGCTACGATAACGAAATGCCATTTTTGATGCATTTTTTATTGGTTCTAAATTCACAGCGCTGAAGTAGTTTGTGAAATATGCAGTTTTATAAAAACATTGGAAACTTCGATTGGAATTAATGAAATTCTAGATGGAAAATTTGTTTTTCGACAAATAATTCGAATTTTGGACAAAACAATTTTTGATGAATTCGACTGAACTGATGGACATAGAGTTCATCGACTTAGATGAACAGAAATATCGTCTTGGAAAGATGCCGCAGTTTTAAATAAAGAAAATTTGAGCATGGAAAAATCGACCATGGAATATTTCGTTACTGAAAAATGAAGCAAATTTGGTCATGGAGAATAACAAGTGTAGTTGTAAATGACGTCACGTGAAATAACCTCGAATACCATCTGTGTTAGACAACAATCAACAACAGTTTTTAATTTTCTTTTTTTGATTACTAAAAAATGCATAACTGAAATTTCATGGAATTTTGCGTACCTCTTGTGATTTAACCAAATAATACAAATATCAAGAATTTGATACGATTTCATAGTTTTGGCTAATTTCTCTCTAACTGATATCTTAAATTAACACATCTGTCAAACATTAGTTTTTGCAGTGCAGTAAGCACAGCATAGTATAAAATTCTTGCTTTAACTTCTTCGTTATTTCTTTCACTTAACACTATTTTCTTCAGTTGTTATTCCAAAACCACAAAGAGGTTTAGACACTGATGTATATTTCCACGTAGTCAGATGGAAAAGCCGAGTCAGATGCGAGACAACTGACAACGTTTGTTCCTTCGACATTTGTTCCTATGTACTTTCAAAATACATACGAAACCGATAGATAAAACGTAGATGGATGAAAGGTATGGAAGACACACACACAAATAAAGTACAGCGGTAAAATACAATAGCGAAAGCTGTGTCTGGGAGATTCGCAGCTCTTGGAAGTCATTTCCTTTCCTTTATCTTTTTTTTCAAATAAAATGTGTGTAGTCGAAATGTCGTTCTGCTCGTTTTTCCTTCATTTTCCGGGCCACACAGTATTCATCCCTCCCTCATTCTCTGTGTATTCAACGCTCGTATAGTATAAGACTCAGATGCTTTTACTCTTTATTTCTTTATTTCTTTTTTTTTCACTATTTATATTTTTCTTCATTTTAATACTTCCTTTTTTGGGTTCTGAAAAAATTGTAAGGTACATGCGGGCATTTTTTTCAAAGCGCATTTATCGTTCCACTCATTTGATCCTCTAACTGGAAGATATCAAAGGCGATTCTAAATTTTTTGACATATTTCTTCCGATGCAAAAAGAATTAGCAAATTTTTTAAGTTGAAACCGACTGAATTATTTCGTCAAGATTCAATTTATTTAGTTTTTCTCTCACGTTGTATTCGAATTTTTTCAAGACTCAAATGATTTTCATCATTAAATAATTTTTGTTATCATAATAATCATGATTTGCCTCATAATATTAACATAACATAATGTTAAGACGGTGACACGCACTGTCAAGCTCACTGTGTATTATGTATGTGTATCACAATTTCAGTTGACTTTCAACATCAAGCCGAATTTCCGTGTTACCCAAGGGAAAGATTTATACGTGCATGTAACGCTTATGGTGTCGAGTTGTGGATGTCAGTTCACAGAGAGTTGGTGTGTGGAGAAATTCATTTCAGGAAGAATTACTACAGTGGTAAAAAAAAAATTAAATATTCAATGTTAATATGTAAATTAATTCCCGAAACTTCAATTTCAATTTTAGTGAAGACAGAGTTATCTTTGAAATTTCATTCTTCACTGTTACTCTGGGTAGGGATAGATTGCTGCCTGGGTACAGTACGAGGCGAAGCTTTACCACGTGGTTGCGAAAGAAATTTTGGCAATTCTGGCAGGTTAAACACAACTTATTCGTAATCTGTTCACCTCTCTCCCTCAAATGGACAATGATGCCACGTTTAAGATGATAGCGTTCAACGAACCTCGACTCGGGAAAAATTGAATGATTATTGTCTTTTTTTAACTAATTTCTTCGGTTACCT
>JABSMS010003641.1:0-16379 GCA_018902275.1 Aleiodes sp. PSUC_FEM 10030003
ATAATTTACTTGAATTTTCAATTGCACCTGAATATTCAGAACTAAAATGACCCGAATTTTCAATTTTTCACTTAATTATCCCCGATTTCACTGAATTTTAACGGACTAATTGAACTGAAATTTACAGCTTTCATTAATATTCTGGTAAAATAATTAGAAAATTAGTGGAAAACGTGAATTTTCAATAACGAGATCTCCTGGAATTAAACTCAAATTTCCGGAATTTAACACGGAAAATTCAGACAAAATTTTTTAACAGTGTATATGACTCTCAAGACCGGAAAATTTTTATGGAAACCTTAATTCTCGGAATTGATTGGATCTACGAAAACATTTGTCACAAGAATTTCTCTATCTTCCTCCGATTCCGAGATATTCAAAAACAGATACGCAAGTGAATTCCCCTTAAAAAGATTTCCCAATAACATAATAATATATTTCTCAATCAATTTAGATCAAATCTCAACGATAATTTGATACACACGAATAGCTTCATGTTTGGAACGTACATAAGAAGTCATTGCCACACTTCCTCGATGATAATTGAGTTTGCACGTCAGCCAAATTGATTCAACAAAGTTTTCATAGTAATCTCATGCCAAAAACACCTTCCCTCCTCTCCTCGATTTTGATACGGTAAACTCATTCATGTTCACGTGTATTCCTGTGAATCGACAAAGACAATTTTCCCCTCCACCGCAAAAAATGTGGATTCATTCTATCCTTCTCATAAAATTCGCATCCGTACATATATATTTTCAATGTCATCTTATTCAAGAATATGATTCTCAAATACAAATACAAATGTAATAGGTAATTTAACAAAAAGGCGTATACAGCTGGCTCGGGGTTTCATGTTGTATTGCTTACATCGTGAGAATACGTAATGCGTAAAAATACCGTAGGAGCATACAAACGCCCGTCAAATGACATAAGTACATAAATACAACGTACTTTTTTTTGTACAATAAACGCCAAGGTTGTAATTCAAGATATTCAAACGTGTTGTTTTATCAATTTTCACTTTAATATTTCATCTCTCACCCGTTCAGCCATCAATTTTATAAAACCGTGTTCCTTAACTTTTTGCATTTTCATTATTATTCTTTTTTCAATACCATGCATCGAAACGTGTCAACATTATCACTCCACGACTATTGAGCTCCGCAGAAATGCCATAAAATCCGAGACTAAACGTATATTTTTCTCTTCCAAGGATTATTGACGGAGAGAAAGAAATACAATCGGCTATTAAAATAAAAACATGTAAAACCTTAAAGCCAATGGAATATTTCATTTTCCCCAAGGCAGAAATTGATTCGGAACAACCAACGAAAAAAAATATATATTTTAAAACGGTGTTGTGTCTCTCAAGAGCGCAGTGAAACATTAGGTGGTTAAACGAACCACTATAAAATAATATAAATAGACTGTCTAACAATAATAAGTGTCTTACATAAGAAACTGTTGCGGAACACGTGTGCATTTTCTATGTGTTACAACAAAATTAAGTTGATGAATAGCTTCTTTATAAAAGAAAAATCAAATAAACCATAAAAAACTAATAGACCATCAATTAATTCCCATTGTCGAGATATTAGAGATTGGCCACAAAAGATACTTAGGATGCTTGATCGGCTCAGCGTTATTAACTCGTGGTTTTCAAGGTTAAGTGAGAGAGGGAGCGTTTATGTACTCATGGGACGAGAGTTAAGAGGAAAATGTGAAAGAGGATTGAAAGAAGCCAGCTTCACTTTTATAGTTGAAAAAGCTACTCCATTTTTTCCTATTACGCCCGACGGGTGTATTTCCTTTGGGTCTCTTGATATCGATGTTGCACCGGTTCTGTAATGCCTCTGGGCTGTGCAAAACACAGAAGAAGAGGAGAGCCAGGACGAGTTGAGGAAAGAGGGATAGGGGGATGGAAAACACTCGACTATTTTAACCGTAAAATAACTCAGTCCGGTGGCCTGGGGTCCGAGAGTGGAGTACGGAGGAGAGAGGAGAGCTTGGCGAAACGAGAGAAGTAAAGCTTCATGATATGCTGCACCTAAAGATAGAGCACCCTAAAACAACCATAAACCTTTTTGCTACTTCTCTGTTTCTCCCTTGGTGAGATGTTTTATTTTTATGTATGTTTCTTTTGTTGCACATTTTTTTGAGGCGCCATCCCGAATTTCAGAAGCGAATGTCGTCTTCTAAATTGAGATTTAAGCTATTTTTATAAGAATAATCATTGAATTAATTCACTAGTGAAGAGGGAAAACAAGATAAGTCGAATTATCTTTTTAATCATTCTTAGTTGAATTTCTCGAAAAGTACGGGAGATAGCGAAATTTTCGTAGAGATCTTTTCTGTAGCTTTGATTTACCTCTACAGAAAAGGTTTGCATTAAAATCCGCAAGCTCTTTTAGTTTTCGAGATATACTAAAAAAATAAACGGGAAAAATGACTTCTCGTGGTTTACCTCTTCACTACTGAATTATTCCTGTTCTCTTCACGCAGACAATGAAAAACATGAATTAATGTTCGATAAAATTCACACACAAAAAAAGGTTTTTCAAAGTTACACATGTTATTTTTGGAAACATAATAGCTGCGATGGAAGAGGAATAATAAAGAGAAGATTTCCAAGTTTCCGATTGCATGAAGATGAATGGTTAGTACAAAGAATTTAGCAATAAGTAGAAATGAAGACTTAGCATGTAAATTATTGAGTAAAAACGATTTACTCAAGTGAACATTACAAATGATGGATGAACTATAAGTAAATTGTTTGTGCCATAAATGGTTAAAATTGCTGAAAGATTGAAAGATATATATTTTTCTCCGGCTCGATTACAAAACATTAGCGGTGAAAATTATCGGAAATTGTATAGATAATTATCCTCAAGTAATGTCTTTTAAAGTGAAGGAAATAAAAAGAAAGAAAGAAAAAGTTTCCCGTTCTTCGAAGGACAAAGACACGCAACTAATTGCACAAGTGTATTTCGGGGATGTAGAAGAGTGACAAAAAAAAAGAAACATTTACAGAATAGAGAAAACGGTGATGGGAAGGACACTGAGAAGTATATTCATTTTCTACGAAAAGCGTAACAGTAATCTCGGGGTTAATGGTAACGGCACTTCCGAAATCTAATCACCAAGCATTTACCAACGGTTGGACGGTGTTCCGTGGAGAAAAGCAAACGGGTCGCAAGAAAATTTCTTCGTCGTTAGGGAAAATGACTTTCTCGGCTGGAGGAACAATCTTTGTTGCTTTTGTGATAACTAAAATTTCTCTTCATTTCAGCGTGTTATGTATAAAACAATGTTTCACATAAAAATTGAGTGGAAAAACAAAGCAACAATGTAAACTAAATAATTGCATTACTATGTACCATTTGAGATTATTTTTATCTAGTTAGTTTCATAGTGATCTTCAGTGGAATATTAAATTCATCGTTCGATAATTCTTCATTCTCTTTCTCTTCTCAGTTTCAATTGGAATGAATAAAACACTCAGATACATTATTTAAAATTAAGTTGTCAGGTGTAAAGCTTCAAAATTAATTTGGACTCAAATATGATGCTTTGTACACTGACAGAATGAAGCCTCACTCGGGAGGATATTCTATCGGGAAAAAACAATCTCCAGAGCATATCAATGCGTCAATCATCAACAGAGACAAGAGAAGGCCAATTTGATTAATTCTCAGTGTTTGGCCTTGCGGCAGCTCTTGCGATCAGTTCGATACCAGCGAGAGCAGTTTTGTTACTATCACCTGCATCATCCATCAGGCTCTTCTCGATTTTTTGAGCTCATGTCACTAATCCATTACTATTCGGTTGAAAATATGTATTTGGTTTTTGAATCTGGTGTTTAAATGATTTAAGCAACCATTGGCTCTCAGAACATCGTCGCCGTAGAATCGAAAGGGCGTAAGTTAGTATTTTTATCAAAGAATTAATGTAGCATCAATTTTTGTCTATTTTTAAAAAATGGCACTTACGCCTTTTTGACTCTAGGGCAACGACATAATGTTTAGTCAGTTGAGAATTCTATTGAAGACCAATTCTAAAGATTTCTTATTACACCAAGAATTATTAACAAGTTTATTTTCACAAGTAAAATCCTGCAGTAATTTGAAAACAATCTGACTATTTACCTGGAACATTAAATTCATTTTATGAATCCGTAAAGATCAGACATTCATTGGTGTTGGTCTCGTCCGGAAAGTTCCTCGGAGACTCCAATTAACCAGCCGCCCTTCAAGTAGTGGGTGTTCCCCCCCAATCTTCTAACGAACAAACTCAGTTGAAGTTTCCAATGAAGCGACTGAAGACTGAGCGAAGAGAATGAATGGAAAAACAAAAGGGAAAGAAAATTTTTTCAAGATAAAAATCTCATCGCAACCTCTGAATCTACCTTAAGGCCATTAGCATTGAGAGCCCCTGCTGTGGGGAGAGACCTTCGTCTGACTGTGAAAGAGGGATATATAGAAAGTCAAGAAGAGGGAGGAAGAGTAAACTCTCGTGTTCCCTGAACCTGACCACTGCTTGCACCTTCGAGGGAAGAAGAGGAAGAAAGGAAACAAAAAAAAGATGAACGATTATGGAAATCGTTTCTCCCATTAACTGAGGCCGAGATTTTTTTTCCTGCTCTATTTCTCAAAAAATTTGAATGATTCCTCGCGTGACCATGTGCAACATCTAACATTAACCTCAATTTTCTTATTTCGCCGGAGCGCAGAATGATCAAAATTTGCGGATTAAAACATTTGGAGGGAAAATTATTTTGTATTGGAGTATAATTAATGGAAATGACTCTCAATTATTTCATTTTAATTAATGTTTTTACTTCATTAATTCCTGTGATAATTATTGCTCCACTAAAATCCAATGAATATGTAAATTATTTGAAATTAATATCCTGGAAATTTAATCCGTTTAATTGAAAATAATTGAAACGAGGAATCGCTAGAATATTTTCATGTGTATGAGCATTAAGAAGTGCACTTAATGCAAGTAACACCGAGTAAGAACGAAACGGTACAGCTGTTTACGACTTTTGCCCACAGGGACGTTATTACAATCGCTGCATTTCTAGAAACATTATCCACCAACAATGTTTGGATTCTACTTCAGACGAAACTTCTCCCTAGCCGAATGCGAAGAGATTCACCATGCGCGAAAAATTATCCACAAAACAGAACAGCAGTTTCAAATTTTTGCACTCGTAACCTACCAATTCTTCGTATCCTTGAACTATAAAACCATGAAAAACACAATCATAATACAGTTTGAATGCATCGTCAAATCATATTGTGTGCATTAAGCAGAGAGAATCGCCTATCGTTAGCACGTACAGGTGACGACAGTGTACTGCATTTCGTGCTGCTGTGTTTCAACTGCACAGCTACATTGCACGTGCAAAATACAAAATAAAAATGAAAAAGAAAAGAAATAACACGATAACATGAAAACGAATGGAATTTGTAAGAAATTTCAAATCGGCACAACAATTTTCTTTTATCGGTGAGTTAAAGTCCAATTGGTTAAAATGTAATGAGTTAAAAAATTAATGTACAGGTTGAAATATTCAATTAAATTGATTTTCAAATGGATTTCAGAATTCTTCAAATATTTTTGAAGGACTAAGGGAATCATTCAAAAAAAAAGTATAGATACAGAAATAATCGAATAATCATTCGCATATCGCTCTCTCAACTGCGATGAACAACGCTCGAAACCACGAATAAATTTCAATCGATAAATATCACACGTATGGCATTCAGAGGCAATAAAAAAAGCAGTATGTACAAGTGACCTAAAGTGAATATAGTTCACTAAAAAAAAAGAATAGAAACTCGAATCAAATTAACTGCAATTTTCATGACTCCGTAATCCGTGAATAAATTAATTCAACCCAGCGGAACCTTATCAGGATATTTTTCGCACACGTGCCAAGTGTGAAACACGGTTATCCCACCCGACAATATTGAAAATAAAACCGGAGTTGAATAACGGGTTGACCACGCGGGAGGTAACCGGTAAGACTTACTGATTCGAAGGACACTAACGAATCCGTGTATGTTATTCGCCTCTAAGTGACTGTGTTTGAAGGTCCGCTAGTGGCCGGTGAAACAGTTGCCAAGAAGATAGACAAGGAGAACAAAAACAAAACGTTTTACAAATGAAGGAAGGAAAACGTAATCGAGTAAATTCACTCTCACATGAGACACCTGTCTCGGGAGATTCTCTCTATTTGCAATAATGAAGATTCGCCTTAATGCCTTTTTGCATGAATCAGCCAATTTGAGAGTTCATGGAAATCTACCTGTTCACAGGCGTTTTGCCACACAAATACGTCACGAAAAGTGTAGGAAACGAGAAAGAGAGAAGTGAGGAAGAAACGCTGCACAGCTGATTAACGATCTCGCGTGTTACACTGTATAACAGATTGTAATTTAGTTCCTCTATATATATAGATATACAGACGTGACTTTTTTGCTGCCTTCTGAGAAACGAAAGTACAGCATTACAAGATTATTTTCATAAAAAATTATTTTTAATTCAAAGCAAGGCAAAAATGTCAATTTTTCTTTCTACTCTCTCGTGGCATTTACATGGTATTTTGGCTTGAATTACAAAATTAAGGAAGAACGAGGAGAGTTTTTTTTATTCTAACAATAACATTTCAATGTTTTCATTGAGACGTGACTACTTCGTTGATGTTATGAAATGCATCGTGTGAGGCTTTGTACCGTTTCAAATGACGTCAGTCAGGTGTGCTGTTGTTTATGCAATATTAGCAGTTGATGAACAGCTAAATATTGCTAACATTTAATCATCAACATTTACAATCCTCATTTTTTCCTTTCTTCTTGAATATAATTGATCGAAAATTAGAAAATTGCATTCAATTCTACATTTATTATTGATCGTTCTCTACTTTTTTTTACTTCTTTTTAGGAACATTGAAACAAATGGATTTAATCGTAATAAAATGTTATAAAGCCGCCGTTTAGTTCAAGAGGTACGAGTAACGTCCAAGTGACACGCGCGATCAGTCATTTTTCCATCAGCTCTTCGTGAGGGGCCACTGATTCCAAACGCTTGTTTGTGCTTGAACGGTAGAATAAGCACGATTACACGCTCGTGAGAGTGTTATCTATTGAATAATACAATGGAACATGTGTAAAATAAATTTTCTTTTATTAATTTACAATTTAGAGGGAAGAAAAACAAAACGAGGAATGTCATTATCTTTTATGTGAAAACATGATCCGAATGTTTTTCTCTCTCAATTGAAATTATGTGCAAATAATTTGATAGATGATTCGAGTGTTTGTAATTTTATTTTGACGCACGAGATTATGTTAATCATTTAATAATCCGCGAATTACGTCAGAGAGTATCAGCATGGCGTCGGTAAGTCAAAGAAACAATTTTCCCTTTTCACTGTACGCAAGAATAGTACCGTTATATTTTACGTCAAACAAATGTAGGTATATATATATGTGTTTATGTATAAATAACCCAACAGTTTTTCCCGGAGGCTAAAGTGGCCAGCCAAGGAGGATTCAGTTCAAGGAGTCCAGAGGAAGCTGGTTTTGTTAACCAAAAGCCGCAGGAGAAATATAACGAGGTGAAGTTTATAAGTATCCTGCGTAATTCACGAGGGAAAGATGTATAACGACCACCAAATTGAATTTAAAAAATAAACAAAATGTAAATTAATATAAATGTGGAAGATTCAAATCATCGTATTTGCAATAGGAAAGGACTAGTGGTCAATATAATTGTAAAACTTTTGATGAAATATTGAGAGAATCTTAATTAGGAAATTGAATAATTATTTTTAACTTTCAGAAATCATTTGGGAATTCTAGGAAAAACGGGAGGTTCTCGGGAGTCCTTTTTTATAGAGAAAACCCATCGAATACCTTCATTCTTTGGATAGAGAAAGGATATTCTGATGAAATTATTTGTGATCGAATTTTTTTGATGATTTCACTGGAAGAGCGAGGAATTTCAAATGGAAAAACTGTGTTAAAATTTTCTTTTGAGAATTCTTTCGGAATTAAACTCTCCAGTTTCGGAGTGCTGTGCTACGATAATTGATCACGACCTAAAATATCATGACGTAGAAAATCACAATCAAAACATCACGAATGAAAAATATCACGAAGCTAGAAAAACATGAGTGAAAAAAAAATAACTGTGTTGCTCAAGAAGTATATTCTCAAATAATAGAGAAAAATAATATTTTGATTATTTTATTGAATTTAGGAGAATGAGCTTTTTTCGAGGAATGATATTTCCAGCTACGAAATTTAACGATGATAAAAAAGGAATAATATTTCGTCTATGATCAAATGTTGTCGCACTCACATTTGAACTGATTATTCATTGATTGCACTGCAATTAGAAACGGAGATAATCGCAAAATAAATTGCAAAATGTTTCATTTCAACCAAGAATAAAAAAGGCTTGAATCAAACTGAGTTTGCGGCTTTATAGGATTCGAGAAGCTTCATTGAAGTGGGATGTTGGTCTTGAATCGAGTTGGTTTGTCCGCTCGAATGAAGCCTTTTTTCTGGATGTAATCATTTTCAATTCCTTTGCTTCATCAACAAAATTTGAAGCATCAAGTTACCTCCACAATTTTCCCTCGTCCTCCGCCCCTTTCTTTTAATAATCTAACATCAACCAAGGAAAAAATTCCCGGGGGGAGATTCGATTGCCGTAAGGAGCAGAAGAAGTTTATGAGTGTAATGGAATTGGGAGTGGGGAGAGAAGGAAAAAAGTACTCTCGAGACAGATAATTGCAAGGGTCTGAAATCTGCTTATTTGCGATGAACGAGGGCCCTTTTGATTGTCAAGGAGGATCGATAACGATACAGTTTAGAAATGGAAATCAAGTGGTGGAATAAATGGTAAAGAGAAACAAAGAAATAAGAAGTATAAGGTATGCGTCAATTTTGCAATACTTGAGAGTCTCATCACTCCTGAGGATTTGCATCGAATTTGTATCTTTATACATCTTCAAATTTATCGTCGTTATTTTCACCCAATGATGAAGTAGGAGCAGAGAGGAGGATGACTGAGGAAGGAGCGGGAGGGAATTTAACGGGTAGAAAAATGGCTACGTCAATTGCTCCCTCGAGCGAAAGGAAAGAAAAAACGGCAGAGGAGGTCTCTGATGGGAGGACCATATAATTCTCTTTCTCTCTCTCTCTTTCTTTTTCCCACTTCGATTTCTTTGTTCCCACGGTAGTGTCGTCAACCGGTGACTTGAAGATTCACCGTTACTACTTCTTATTGATTCAAATACGAGAAAAAAAATGAGATTCTGTAACTTCAATGAAAGTGGCCGTGAAAAATATTCATTCATAATTTAGTTATTCGCAAAAAAATTATTTCGTTATGATTTTACTTGCGAATGATTCCGGATGGTGGAAGAAAATTCCGAATGCCTTTTTTTTAATTCAAATGAATTGAATACCTTGGCATAAAATTAATTGACTAAAATAGTTTTCGAGAAATAATTTGTAAATAAAAAATTCGAGATAATTATAGCATTATTTATTCTTGTAGCGGAAAAACCTTTGTAGAGATTTCGAATAAAGCGCGCGAAGCTTGACTCTGACCAATGAAGAGCAGCGAGGACTGATTCGACAGGATATACGAATAAAATTTATCAATTATAAAAATCAATTTGTCAAAAAAGAAACGATTTTTTTCGGCAAATTATGTAATTGTTAATACAAAAACAACAACTATATATTGAATTGGTACAAATGACATTACAACTATAGTTATCGATTTAATTTTTAAAAGAATCTAATGAACTTGACAGTCCAGATAATTAGAGTGACGAAATAATGTCATTTACCTCAATAACATTCTTTTTCCATTGAACTTCATTTTTTTCACATAAACATTCAATACAATTTAAAATGTCTTACGAAACAGTCGAGTGCTCTCAAAGGAATGCCGAATAAGGCCAGCGAGCCTTGTGTGTCGAACGAATGGAATAAAAATGAAAGAAAAATAATAAAAAAGTTGAGTGAAAGAACAAGAAAAAAGGAGAAACGAAAGAAAAAAAAACTCACAAATACAACGTGAACGCACACGCACAGGTGGAGAATTGAAGGTGGGGGTGGGAAGCCCAGTTCCCCCTCTCGGTAAATTGACCGGTACAAAGGGGTTCCGTGTGCTTGGGCAAACGATAATTCGGAGCCAGCTCAAAGGACCCGCGGAACGATATATCAATGCCCCAAGCTCGCAGAACAATTCCAACTATTTGCGATACACAAAGAAAAATACCAAATCGAATGCCTGGCATGGCGTAGTGGCCCGCGGAAGGTACTTCTTTCTTTAAAAAACCCCCACGTTCATATCCACTCTCTTGTTCTTTCTCTTTCTCTCTTTCTGTCGTTTACCTTTACTCGAAATTCACTCCCATGGCTCCACCGCCCCACTCCCCTTTTCTTCATTCACCTTGTACTACCTTCGCATAATAACGCCCTGGACTTTCGCACTTCCTTTCAACGATAAACCGTGGAAACATTGCGAAATAAAAAATGAGAAAAAATAAAAAAACCAAAGAAAACTACGAAAAGTGAAAATAAATTGCAAATTGTTCTTCCTAGTTTTTTAATTGAGTGTTGAAGGTGTAATTATAAGTTTATTGTTTAAGTCATAAATTTTATTTCAGGATATAAAAAAAATGAAGAAATTTTGAAATAGGGGAAAGTGAGAATTTCACAAGTTTATTGCAAAAATTGAGAAAAATATTATCATATTTAAAAAAAAATTATTATATCAATTTATATCTTCACTTTTTGGTGACTCGCAAAAGTACGAATATGAAGTCTCTTCATGGTGTTTTGGTCGGATGCAACCGGATGTCGGAGCGACCAATGTAACGGTGAAGCGATTACCGATTTGACCACAGTTGAAATAAACTGGCTTCAACATTCGTATCGAGTTAAATGTGTGTGTGAGAGCGAGAGGAGGAGAAAGGAGTTCGAAGATTGTAACGATGAAAAGTGGATTTAAATTGGAGTGAGATAGAAATTCACGACTATTGCAAATATTGGCAGTGCAGGAAGAGCCAGTGAGTTTTGAGAGTCAGTGATGAAACCTAATTGGCCAAGTCATACTGGCTGTGAGCCAGACTAACGCCATTGCCTTCCACGGTGGGATGAAAGAGATGCGGGGAGGGGAAATAGAATGGAATGATGAATGTTATCTGTGGGGATTCGTTGGGAATTACATTGGACTTAGCTGTTGATGCATTTGGATAATTTGGGCTTGTGAATTTACATCTCCATTACATCCTCGAATACGCTCCGAAATAAATGCCATAGTTGATACAAATTTTCTATGAAATATCTCAGAATAATTCGGGAGCTCAAGAAATGTTTGTGATGAATAAAATCATTTTGGCTCAAATTTTACTCGATAAAAAGGCTCATTAATAAAAATCGTTTCGAGATATTGCGTTAACAATGTATTCAATTTAAAGAGTGGAAAGAAGAAAAAGCAAATGATTATAAATAGTAAAATAAAACTTCTAACATTATTACTTATTAGTTGGCATTAATAGGCTCCTTACTCTTTCACTGGATGGCAGATTTATGTTGGAATGGATGCTCCGTGGCGTTCGCGTATATAATCGGGGTGAACGAACTGGCCGGTCGAGGCGTCTGCCACCGCGCCTACCGTTCGAAATGCAACGTGCATCCGCAAAGAGCAACGACAAGTGCTACCGCACTTCTACCACTGTCTTTTCCCTCTGGGGCCTCACCGTTTACCCGTTGATCTTCAACGAGAACGGCAGCGCAAACTCAACTTATGTTACACATATTATGCAAAATTATAATGCCGTTGATACTCTGTTCTATGCTATTATAAACTCTTCCCTCTGCTATATGAATGCTTTGTAAACCCTTTCAGATTGTGAAGTATTTGAACAAAGTTTGGATGAAAACGCCTGGAAGTTTCTCTACAGACGGCCTACAAGAACGCCAAGGACATTCAAACACACATGTGCTGAATGTTTTCCTTCACTTTATGATAACGGTTCAATATTTTTTCCACTCAATTTTTATCTCAATGCTTGTTTTATCGATTTCTTATTTTAAATTTTTATTATCAATAAAATTCAATTAGATAGATTCATTCGCTGGATTAATGATTCTCGAATTAAAAAAATGAGAAAATGAATGACCAAAGATTATCAATGAATTAATAATATTTTTCCTCAACCTTGAGTCTCCTAATGATTCAATAAATAAATGAAAAAAAAAGGAAAGCAGACAATGAATAAGTGATGAAGAACCAAAAATAAAGAGGATAAAGTCAGAGGATACACCAAAAGAGAAGAAAGGATCAACGCGTGGCCCCTCAATGCTTGCACGTGCAGTCGGCGTCAAAGGTCGAATACACCATAAAGCCTTCTCTCCCCGTGAGGTACAGAGTAAAAAGACGAGGCTCAAAAAAAAACAAGTACACGGGCTGAAACAAAGCGGAAAACGAAAACACCAAAAGTAAAAAAGAAGAAATATTGAAAAAGAAATTAAAACGAAACAGAGAAAGAAAGCGTGCGCAGTTACACGGATAAGTGAACCCGCGTGGTATTACAATGTGTATATATGTATGAAAAATGTGTACGTTATTGGAGTGTGTGTATTACGCATGCATATATGTATGTTAAAGGCGTATATATTCGCTCACGGACTGTCGAATGTACGGATCACGCAAAGGCGTGGTGGAGACGCGGACCCAACGGCTCGTTCCTCCCGGGATGAATTATTCATAACCCGAGAGCTGCTTCCCCCCTTTCTCGTTCCCTCTCCCTCTGTCTCTCTTTCTCACTCTGTATATTCCATAAACCTCACTCTTTCGTTGCTCCCAGCGACTCACTGCCTCCGGTTACTACTCTTCACTTGTGCGCTCGTATATCTCAACTCCTCTTCTTTCCTTTCTTTCTCTCCACAGCGTTTCGCGTTTTACACGGATATTACGTACCCAACTACCCCGACTCACTCACTTCTTTCCTCTTAAACCATCGCTGCTATTCAGCCCTTTCTCGAAAACCATTATACTATCATTTTGAGCTTTCTCTCCCTCGTTTTGGAGAATATGAGATTATTATTATGAATAAAAATCATAATGTTTTGTGTTCCAAGTAATTTCGGAGAAGTAAATTTTTTTTATGTTGTGGGAAGAAGATGGAAATGTCTATCGGTTTTTAAATTATTCAATTCAGTAGCGAAGAGGGAAAACAGGATACGTCGATTTTCCCTGGCGATTGTTTTTCTCAAATATCTCAGAAACTAATGGAGATACGTCCTCTTTGCCCTGATGCTTTTTTGTAGCTCTTGAAATTCTCTACAAAAAAGCATCAGGCCGAAAAAGGCGTATCTCCGTTAGTTTCCAAGATATTTGGAAGAGAAAAACGGCGATGAAAATCGACTTATCCTGTTT
Organism: Aleiodes sp. PSUC_FEM 10030003; assembly: GCA_018902275.1. Classification (NCBI taxonomy): domain Eukaryota; kingdom Metazoa; phylum Arthropoda; class Insecta; order Hymenoptera; family Braconidae; genus Aleiodes; species Aleiodes sp. PSUC_FEM 10030003. Next base: position 13,483 of record JABSMS010003641.1, read on the forward strand.
TAGCTCTTCACTATTGAATTAGTTGGGAATTGTACTTGAATGATTTTTGGAGTAAAGAAAAGCGTTTTTTTATAGATAGATTTTCACATAGTCTAAAAAATTAAAAATTTTGACAATTTAAAAAAGGATTGAAAATTTGTTCTTTAAAAATAGAAAAATTTGAATTGTTCAAAATCTCGAAAATTTGAATTTTATTACGAAATTTAGAAAATTTAGTTTTTTTGATGTTTGATCTTGAAATTCTCGTAAGGGTTCATTTTGCTCCATCTGCTCCTATATATTCGAAAACCTACAGCATTAAAGCTGCAATGAGTAGAAGAAAGTCTGCATAAAAGTTTATTTGAGATACAATTACACTTAACTACACCAATTAAAAAAATAGTTATAAACTATTATTTACCTAAAACGTGTTTTCCACGAATTACTCTTCAAACATGATGAATTTAATTTGTGTGGTGTAGATAATGTCTCTAGAGTTGTAGAGGAGAAGGAAGGGAAGAACTTCTCGTTTATACAGTTTGATATACATAAGGGGGTCTCTCACGGTTTAGTGCAATGTAACAGGTGCTCTCTACGTCAATACTGTGAGTGAAACTAAACTTTTGTTTGTTGTATACAAACGAGTGACAGCAGAGCCAAAGTAAAATACACTGAAGTTGTAAATGACAGTGAACGTAATATAACATTTGGAATTGTTTACTCTGACTGTGCCAGAATGTGAATGATAAATTGTTGAAAAATTTGACATTATAAATTTTTGAAATTTTACGAACATTAAATTTACTAATTAGAGTATGTGAAGATGGATATGTTAATGAAATTCTTTGTCAATTGTCCAAAATATAGTTTGGAATATTTTCAAAATCCAAATTGTTCAACAGTGAACATTAAAATTTGATGAATCTCTTGAATTCAGTAGCGAAGAGGTAAGTCGATTTTCCCTGCCAATTGTTTTTCTCAATTATCTCAGAAATTAATGGAGATACGTTCTTTTTGCCCAAATGCTTTTTTGTAGCTCTTGAAATTCTCTACAAAAATGCTTCAGGACAAAAAGGGCGTATCTACATTAGTTACCGAGATATTGAAAGAAATTGGAAGAAGTTTCATCGCAAATTTTTATTTGCTGCATCATCTCGATAATTATCGAATCAAAATCGATTGCGTTAAAACATTATCCAGCGAAAATTTCCCTATCCAATGAAATGCTCCAAAATTTTCACCGATTCGACTATAACAGAAAATGTTTTTCCCCGCAATGCAGTGAAAAGGAAAGCAAAGAGAATGAATTTTTCTCTCAACAAAGAGGAAAAAAATTACATCTCCATTCTTCCACCTTCTCTTCCACTTAAGAAATTGAATCGTCGTTCAATCCAACAGAGTCCACCGTTCTCTTTCAATGTCTCTACAGACAATCGTCGAGGATTACACGAGGCATTGTCGGTGGAACCGCAAAATTGAGGCACAAGGATAAAAGGAAAGAAGAGAAAACGAAGAAGAAACGGTGCGTCAGCTCCCGCCAGAAATAACACGGGTATACTTAGACGGCCCTCCGTCCAAGATCCCCCAACCAAACCTCACACACATACACACACGAACGCAAGTCAACACGCACACAATTTCCGATGATTCGTGGACTATCTCGCTTGCTCCAAAATGGTTTGCTCATCGTCTTACTCCATCGCTGATTGTATACGTATGTTTGTGTGCCTGTAATGCTGGTGGCTCGACTCGCCGAGTGAGTCGAGTCCTGATGAAAAACGGCTCAACTCAGTCCCCGAACCAGGGACGAGATTAGCCTCCAGGCGAGCCAAATCAAGAGTTAATTCAACGTCCCGAGAGATCAAATTCATTGGGGCCAATTTTATCCAGTTCGTTATTTCAATTTTTCCCTTTTTCTTTCTAGTACATTCTTATTAATTTCAGTTTTAAAATATCAATTACAATTCATCACTGACATTTTACCTCGTAAATCTCTCATCAAAATTTCCCCCACCCCGTTCCTCCATCGAAGAAAAAATGAAGATATATATTTATTCGATGATACAAGCTTCAACAACATTTCCGAAACAATGAGATAATTGTCTTAAATAATATTCACAATACTTCTTGTGATAAATCATAATGCAATTACGTATCACGCAATAGCGAGGTTGATATTTAAAATGTCACTGATAATGTTAACAGTTTGAAAGATGAATTGTAATTGTAGCGGTTGTGTTGAAGGGCGATGACTCATTGGATAATATCAACACACGTGGAGTTTTCGTATATAAATTGCCTTGAGAAATAACACAAATGTGATATAACAGGCAAGTGCTATGATACAAGCGGGAGAGAGAGAGACAAATATGTTTTGGCCCGTTGTTGTTTAACTAAGTGGCAATGGCTTGGAAATAGGTACGGCACTGTGACAAAATCGTGGCATGAGCCAGCGTGTCCAACGGTACGGAAAGACGAGAGCCGCGCACACACGGTTTGTTACACTGCGATAGAATTCAAACCAGGAGAAAACATAGAGATAGAAACGAATGTGTGTATGCATGGATGTATGAGTGGTGGAGAGGGTGGAGGAAAGAGGCAATGGGACAAATAGAGGTAAATTGTGGAGGTACGGTGCTGCGAAAAGCCCTCTTGACAGAGACACGAGACAGACGATAATGACTGCTTCGTTAATCTAATCTCGTCTGCCACCGCAATAATAATATGTGAAAATGACACTTGATTATATCCGTACTGTATGCATTTTCGTGGCTCACAATGTTTACTCCGTGAAACTAATTTTCATTTTTTTTACTCGAGGAATAGTTCATCCATCGGAAGTTTATACGAAAAAAATCATTTGTCTTTACAAATGAACAACGTTTTATTTTGAGCAACACAGCATAAGGGGGGGGGGA
>JABSMS010003662.1:0-16377 GCA_018902275.1 Aleiodes sp. PSUC_FEM 10030003
AATTAAAATATTTATTAATAAAAAAAACGAATATGAATTTTTATTCTATCATGAATAAAGTTGGAGAAAGAAACTGAAGATTTTCTCAACAGAGTTTATAAATTAAAAATTATGATGTCAAGCAAAGTATAATGAGTTTATATTTAATGTCGCGAGAGTATGATGAACATGAAATTTTCAATTTAATAAGTTTTAGACTTTCGATGACCTGATTATAAGTTATCAGAGGTAAATGAAGAATTTTCAACCACTTCAAGTTCATGTATAAGGGCAAAAGAACGTCGGGATCATCCTCATGGTAATTTGATTTTCGTTTAACAATTTTCTTCAGTAACTGCAGAACTTTCTCATCATCTCATTGGAATTTAACGGTAATGAAGTGGGATTCTTTCGCAATTGGAGAAATTAGTGGAAATTTCCATCAGAGGCTTAGGTACAATATTGAGCGACGGCCTCAACCGATTCGGTTAGAGCCTAATTCAATTATTTTACCATAGTTGACCTAAATAGGTAGTCGGCCATGTAATACCACTCGTTTAGTTGTTCGAATTATCCCTCTTATACTCCTGGCAGATTCGCCTGTCCTAGCATTATGGAATGAGATAATCATGTACAGTCTAGTTATCTCGTTCCTCTGCACCATATCAATTTACGTTTATCTCTAGGAATCCCCGTTACTATATGCACATTGTCAGTTTCTCTATAGAAATGGAATTATGTGGCAGCATTAACCATGATCTAAAATCGTAATATGCTTATCGACATTCACCATCTATCATTTCGTATGAAAAATTGTTATTGTAGCTTCAATAAGTTTCAAACGAGCGAACTTTTCTCCTCTCACAATAGTCACGTTAAAGTGCGTATTATTATCATAAGTATTTTCGCCATTTAGGATCCATTATTCGAGCATTTTCCCTGAGAATATGTGGTACTTGAAGAATATTCTGTTGTATCCACTTTAGCGATTACGATGTTTCTATGCTCATCGTTTCGGTATACTTCTTGAGGAGGGAAAAAAGACTGCAGTTACTACTGTGCAGCATGGAAGCAAGTATCTTTTTTCGATTCACAATTTTTTATCCCTCTTGCATGTTCTGTTCATGTCATTTTTCTTCGAAACCAATGAACTGTTTGAGTACATGGAAATCTTCATAGATAAACAGCCGATGGGCTATTTCGAAGTACTTTTTATAGAGTATATAATCCGACAGAGTTTTCTCCACAGTGAGATGCATTATCATAGAAATTGTGATATTATCTAGCATACTCGTATGCTATTCTTCCACTTTGCTTTATATTATTGGACTGTTTTCAGGTTCTCGTTATATTGCTCGTCCACTATTTATTTTCTTTTATACCCCACTTTTTCGGTTCAGTCACATGTTGAAATTTTTTATGTCACTAAATTTAATAATCAATCAGTCTATTGATCAATCATTCAGTGGTATGATTGAATTTAATTTTCCGATTGGAAATGGTTCGTTCATTTCAAAAAATTTTCAACATTTAAAAAAACATCAAATTAATATCTTTGGCTACTCGTGGAAGTAGGACGGTCAGGTCCATTTGGAAATTTATGCTTCCACGATTTTCGCCGGCTAGTATCCAACTACTATATTTGGTTTTCTAGCCAAAATGCAATTTTCAAGCTTCCAGTGTTCGTTATCATGTAGTCGCTTTTTCCTTCCTATTTTTACCGCTGTCCGTTGGGCTACTGTGTGGAGAAACCACGTTTTGTATTATTTTTGATAGATTGTTATTTCAGAATTTAGTAGAATGGGAGATTATGGATAAATCTCATTTGAAATTAATATTATCAAAATTTCTGATATTTCCATAGCTTCCAACATTACCAAAGCTTCGTCATTTGTGGATAATGTACAAACATAAAAAATGCGTTAATTAATGTAGCAGACTACAGTACATTGAAAATGGTGGATTGCCGTATGATGCCAGAATGGAAATAAATCCGAGATTAATATCACTCCGCACATATAATTGTGTGGATTTGTATGCATAATGAAAACTTTTTGTGATAATTTTTCAAAACAATTTCATTCCCACACTGATAGCCAGGGTCCAAAACTTTTAATACCATCACCCAGATAGTTTCACGAATCTCATTGGAATGATGACATACATAGAAATTTCATTCTGCAGTAATTACAGCTGTTCGATATTTGTTCATAAAGTTTACTGATATTATTCTAGTTGATATTTTTTATAGAACAGAAACTTCTTGCTATAGAATGAACTCCATTTCATTCCTTATAAATCTCGAATTTTAAATATTTCTTATATTACTATTTGTATTTACGTCATTGTCTCTCAGGCAATAGCTTCTAGCAGCAAAGACTCAGCGTTTCATTTAGTTGATAAGTAATTAATCGTTCGAGTGAGCAAGAAGAGTTTTCTTGAGTTATTCATCTCTCTGCTGGGCTGCTTGTTCACTCCCTTTAACTATTTCTTTTCTCCGATTCTTTTAAAATTACCTCTTACGGATCGTATATTTTTTGCTAAAGTATTAAGAATTCCATTTAAAAGAGGATACTGCTCTCAAGTAAATCGGTCTAATCTTGAGTCATAGTTTCTTATAAGTATCTTAAGTAGTTCCCTCGAATTTCTTCCTTCCATTCTTAATTGCAGTCTTAGGGAGGTAAGAGGTAAAGCCTTTCACTTGCAGGACGAATTCAGAATGTTATCTACTGCCGATTGACCGACTCTGGAGCTTCGCCAAATAGCCTAAAACATGTACCAATCCTCTGTTCCAACCTTCTTCCTCACGGTGAACGGATTCCTCACATTCTCTCTCTCTCTCTCTTACTCCTGGCAAGCCTTTCGCCAGTTTTCTTACCTACGTCTTCTCTATACATTTTCTTTTCCTCAAGGCTCTGTCGTATAGCCTCACACAAGGGATGTCCGAACGGCAAACGAGCACGAATAACTTCCATCCTTTTTCGTTTCTTCGCTTTTTTACTCTCTTTTTCTTTTCTCATTGCTTTATACTCAGAAAGAAAGAAAGAAAAAGGAGATGCGGATACGCTGACACGGTCAGAGTCCAACCCCTTCCTGGTGACATCGACTTTTCTATACGGTGTAATAAGCGACGGGGAGCTTCTACTGCTTCCGTTTGACCTAGGAAAATTCTTTATTCAGTTCATGTCTGGGGTTAAAATCAAAGTTTTTCTCCCAACGGCTGCTTTCGTTACTCAGGATGTTTACTCTGTTGCTTTCCCGATTCAGTGTAATGATAGAGTTTTATTGTGTTGAATTTGCTCATGTTAATGAATAATACTCATCTCGTGGATAATGTTCTATTGTTACGCCAAGTTTATCCTGAATGCAATCATAATTGTTTTTGGAACAAAACTCAGATGTGAATAGGCAATACCTATATATATGAGGCATGTATAGTTGTTCTCGTTTCCGCTACACTCCATTTTCGTGTGGCTCCAGAGCATAAGCATACAGGCGAAAATTACAAGAGTATAAGTATACCATTGAATGTGAGTCTACATGCAGCATATATATGTTTATATTCCGAAACAGTCGCTGGGCCAACACTCTCAAGGAAAATGTATATTTCTCCATTTCACTGGATGCACGTTAGGAATGGTGGTGCAAGAGTTCTCGTAAAGACTCGTTGCAGTATGCAAGCAAGTAGACGTGCATGGGAGCCTGACATTTGTACGGATGAAAACCCCGCGAGCCCCTGTGCAATTTCCGGCACGGTTTATAACAATTTTCTAACGGGGTTTAGGAGGAGAACTTGGTTGGGTATATTTAAGGATGAAGCTTTGTTCCGAGTTCTCAAGAAAATGGAATGAAGAGGAGGCAAACAGGAAGTGTGTAATAAAAGGCTTGATGCGAAAAAGGCTTGAGTGAATGTTTACCAGGTTAGATAGAATTTAAAAGGGAAAACTGTCTGATACATCATATGTGGAGATGCGTAGTATTTTTCCTGAAAAAATGACATACTGTGGATTTTTCATAACTGTACAGGAGAGAGTGGGGCAAAATGGACTGCCGGGGGAAAATGGATTATGGGGCAATATGCATTTCTGAGACAGAATGGGAATTCTCTATCATAATATGGGGAGTCATCTTCTTCGCTAATCGAATCATTCGAGTGACGATAAACCAAATGAGAGCATGAGAACAGTGAAGTAGTAAGAGAACTTGTTGGCAAATGTAGAAATATCGATTTTTAGTTCCCGCGAATTTCTGCGATATTCTATCTTTAAGTGTGTTTCGGGAATGTAAAAATTTTCGAGGATGAAAAAACTCACTCATTTTTAGAGATTTTAACGATATAGAACAATTCTGTTCCCACTGAAATTTAAGCTAATGGAGTATAAAGGTAGTCATGCAGGTTCTGCAGTGACCTACATGGCTGCCTTTATACTACATTAATCTAATCCAGGTCGTATTAAAAAACTAAATGAAATTTAAGCTGTCCGATTGAATCTCTAATCTTCATTTTGTCCTCACTTTCTCCTACTAAATTAATAAACAGGATTATTCGCCGGAAGCTCGTTGAGAATTTTTTATCGACGGAAATGTGGATCGGGTCCATTTCGCAACAAGGGTTCATTTTGCCCCACGTTCCACTTTCCTTCGCGGATTCACTCCGCGGATCTCCTATTTGAATAGAGAGAATGATTTCGGCTGACCGATTGAATTTGGCTAGAGGCTTACCATTTTCGATATTATATGAAATGTGGTAAAACAATTATCATGGGCCGAACCACTCAATTTCAAAACAATCGAGTAAGTAATTAATCCAGTAAATCCGAAAACGGGCAATAACAAAAAGTAAACAATCTATTAAACGCCTGGTAGTTCGGTAAAGTGATAGCCGCAAATTACGATAAGCCTGAGTTGAGGCCATTGATAATCCTCTCTGGTTTTTGGGTTGGAAGCTTCAGGAGTAGTTTCCAGTGTAGGAGATTGAAACTGTATATATGCACGTATATGTTTCAGATATACGATCGTATATACGATCGTTTTGCAAGTCATGTTCAAGACAGGTTCGGCACAAAGTGTAATAGCACATAAACTACAACAGCAATTCGACAATGATCTGGATATTGCTGTACACAAGTATACTTGGAAACTAATTGAATAATCATGGATACCACGAATGAACAATTCCAAACGCTGAATATATCTTGGAGCACGTTCAAGAGAGCTTAGTATGTACTCGTCAGTCCGACATTTCGATACGTGTTATTTTTTCATTAGTCATTATAATCAGCACACACATAACAATTGGAAAACATCATAATACACATTCGTTGGATTTCAATTATGCTACGCTTGAATTATCCGAATATATGCTAGGCTCGCATTTCAGTTGTGAGCTATTGACATGTACGTGCCAAGTTATTTCGTGTGCTTTTAGGGGAAGAGACTAGGTGAATATGTGTTGGTGTTCTACCTATATCGTTAGGGGGACGCGAACGTTTTCTCTATGTCTATCTATTGGCATCCATTGGTACTATTTGTATGCCACCGACGAGCCATCCGCATACGGTTAATTTATGTCAACTCGACGAACAAAACGCACATGGATACGCTTCACGAATTTCGATTCGTACTGCCCACAGATCATGATCTCCTGGGTTTTTATATTTTTCCATTTATTTGATTCTGCATTCCCTGTGTATGTTTTGTTTAAAATTTCAATATTTGAATTTTTCATTTATTTTTCGTCATCCTATTGTTTGCAGCTCCCCAGGCATACGTGCGCAACTTCACAATTTGTGAGAATTTTTTTACGTTCAATCATAACTACCAAGCCCTATCAAAAAGATGACGCGATTCATTTTTTTCGGATTCCGATATCATTTAATTTTTGATAACAAAATGAACAAAAAGATTGAAGATAGATCAGTTTGTATCGATAAATAGAACCATTAGTTGATATCGTGTTAACATCATAGGTGTTTCAATATGAAATTATACGAGGCTTGAGGGAATTCCCTTGTGGCAAGCTCTGCGATGAGCCTAGATTGAATCTACATATAAAGGAAGTACTTGCGGTATGGGGTTGAGAACAGTGTTAGACATGAGCTCATCGATTATATCAGCGATCCCATTGTGAATACTTGTAGTTTCTAGAGTAAAACGTGCATAATTCTGTTGAATTATAATTCAGGTTACAATTTTTTTTCTTCAATTTAATAGTTTAATAGAATAGGGTCAATGGAGGACCAAAATTTAATTTTTCGAAACATTGTTCTTGAAAAGATAGGGACAGTGACGGTGGAATGATGTGCAAAGAATAACTTCAGTTTTTATCGAGTTATTGTCAATTTCAAGGAAACTCATGCTCGCGATAAGTTAAAAAATTTTCATTCATTAGCTTGTATTTGCAACCAGCACCCGAAAGTTATAATGAGCAAACTCAAAAACATTCATTGGAAAACAAAAACTTCGAATAATGAGGAGGAGTTACCTTTCAATTCAGAATTTATAGAATGAATTTTAAAAGGAAAGTTTTATTCACTGATCTGTTCCTGTCATTCAAATTGGAATTTTTTCGTCTTCCCATAGAAATCTTTGAAGAACGTTATGTTAATGTGTTCTGCTAACCGCTTTAGTTTATTCCATTTCTCACTGACAGAAGTTTTTACTTACATATAACTGTTAGATTTCCCGTTTTGAATGCAGTGGCGAATGCAGGTCCCTCAGTTGATACTTCGCACTTGTACTGGCCAGTACTAGCGAGAGTTACGTCCATCAAACGTATTGCGTTTTCTCTACTGGACGTTCTCTGTGGGAAAAAGAGATAGTGGTTAATTAACAAATGGACGCAGAATAACAATAATAATTTCGCTTTTATCCCATAAAAATTGCACTGAAAATCCCTAGAGATTGCGGTAATGGGTTTTCCAATTGCAAACAATGAATGTTCTCTTGGTCAATAACCAAAATGACTCGAACGTACGAGAAACATTATATTCTGTTTCACAAAAAAATACATTCGATAGAAAAATATTATAGTATTGAGTTCTTTGGAAGAAAAAATAGATGCTATCCAGTTTACATTTTCTTTTGAAAAATAAACTCATAAAGTTCAAGAAATTGCATCTTCGCCGATCGGATCGTTTGCTCTGGCGCTTACTGACAGATCCTGTTACCACTCTCCGATGGATTCTCTTGGCAAACGTCGTGACCTGAATGAAGACTTGCTCTATTCGTTGCGTTGTAGAAAACGATGGAAGTAAAGAAGCGCAAAGGATAAAAGACTTGGCAATAAAACCGAACAAATAAAGGTATGCGGAATAGTCTTTCTATTAAATCAAAATGGACCTTATCTATTTTGACAGAATGGAAAAACTGAAATTAAACGGAATTTTCTAGTAGTTTCATAAAGCCCCTAGATTATGATAGAACTTCAGCGTTTTGCACAATATTCCATGCAGCATTAGAGTGAATGCGGGTATTTTGCAAAATTGAGCTGCGGGGTTTCACTCGAAACATACGTAAAGTTCTTCTTTCGTGATAGTTTCGTACCATTTCGCTTTTCCCTCAACCCAGCTCTTTGCTGTAGGAGTTTCGCGTTGAGCGTGAGGCAGATTACAATTTCAAGTATTGCACTTGAGACTTTGCAATACAGACGTTTCTACGAGAGCTTACTCGTTTTACACGAAAATGAGAGAATAGGGAGAACCCAATTACATTCATTGAAATGAGTGACAGAAATTAAGTTTCGAAGCTTCCATATTTGACGCACATGCCATTATGCCTATCACGATCAAAGTTCAATTCCACCGATAATCTCATCGACGTGATTTTTTATCATAGATCATGATGATTATTCCATTGCCCTCTGTCGACAAATAGGGAGAAGTTACTAATAATCAGTCGAATTACTTCTGATGGAAAGAGATACCGTAGGAAATGTGAAAATTTATTAGATCAGAAGCAACAGTAAATTTTTCCCTTCATGCTGTGAAGAAAAGACCAATTTATAGGATGCTAAAGATATACCCGCATTATTTACCGAGGTGAAAAGTTTCTCATACATCTGCATCCGGGTATAGTGCATTCATGCGCAAGCGATATGACCGAAAACAAGCGATCCGTGGAGAAATAGAGATGTTGCCATCTCTCTCACTCACTCACTCTCTTTCTCTCCCTCCCTCTTTTTAAGACCCTTTCCTCAACTATTCTCGTAGAGAACGATAGGATATCCACGCCGGGTTGAAAGTTACTTTTGCGGAAGTCGCGGGGAAAGATACACCATACTATGATCGAGTGCTCGTACCGGGTCTTTGGGCTCTTTCGCCTGATGGCACATACATTTTTTCTCCTTCTTCTTTTTCTCATACTTTTTTTCTCCTTCGTCTTTTTTAGTTCTTTCTTCCATTTTATTGTCTGACCTCTATCTTCATGCACTCATACTTTTGCCATTTCACATGCCGTGATTTTAAATCTTCTGTGACCGATGATCTTCGTAAATTTTTTCTGGTTTTAAAACGGTCAAAGAACCCGTTGGTGCAATCCCAAGAAGGAAAATGAATGTCTTTGGAAAAAAATGCACAGCCCAGCCAACGAATGGTTAAGATGGAGCAGAATAGTTTCACCAACGGCTTTAACAGTCTCACAATATATTAAAAAGACGTGAAGTATGGTATAATCAGAATGATAATTTATCAGCAGTGAGAAATAAGAAGAAGAAGTACAATTTTTCAAAGAAAACTACTTTTTTCTCCAATTCATGTATCAAAAGTGAAAACTTTGAAGTCTGTCAGAACATTCGGAAACTTCACATTGAAGAAAGATCTTGTTCAACTTGGAAGATATCCGTTCAAACATACTCACAAAAGAATAGAACAAGGAAAGCCATTCTGTGTCTCTACTAAAACACATAACGAGTAATTCTAAAATGTGTGAGTCCTACATACGAATAAAAAATTAAGGTGGATATTACTGTAGGATGATTGTTTTTTGAGTGACTGTGTCAGTGCGCACGAAGTGATGTTTACTGTGTGTGCGAGCGAGACGGATGAATGTCGCTAGAAAAAATAAACAGGATTTTAGAGGCGTTAAGAAATGAAACGGTTTGATTGTTCAAAAAAAAGTATCGAGTGAGTTTGAAGCGATAACGAGAGTGAAGAATGAGTTTTAGGAATGAGTGTGGATCGGATGAGTGGACAAAGAATGAGCCAATTCTGGATGAAAAGTTAGAGAGTCAAGATCGTATTCAAAATGTCCTTTTCACCATTTTGAAATCAAAGTTCTCTTTATAATAAAGTTATTTTTATGTTATTCATTCATTATTAATCCTGCCTCCTGTACCATGATTCCACATTACGAAGGCACGAGTCAAATGCGATTGCATCAAACAAATATATAGATGATATATATAGCAGATGATAGAGAATGAGAAGAGGAAACAGGGAGAATATTAAATGCTAGGCGCACAATAGCAACCAACTCTTTAACAGGTAGTACATGCATGGAAAGTTGTTCACTAGCCGGAAAATTCGTTCACTTGTAGAGAACGAATTCTGCTGTTCCGACATTTTTCATTTCCGTTCAGCTCTTCCGATGCGTAATGCATTCCTATACTGCGCTGGATATTGATGTTTTCATTTATCTGTACTATGCGATTGACCCATTTCTTCATCTGCTTCTATTAATAAACTACTTCAATGGCTTAATTCATTCGAGGAATTTATGTTGAATTTTATGTCTCGAGAATAAAATAATAATTTGGGTTTTTTGGCCACCCTATTCATTTATATTGTAATAAATCTATTGACACTGTGTGTAAGTGTATATCCTTTTTTTACTCGTTGAGAACCGTAAAAGTAATCTAGTGCCTTGTAAAGTGGTGAGCTGCACGAAGAAGAGCGCTTTTAGTTTATTACTTGGAGAAAATTACTTGGCGTTTCTTAGTGAGGCCGATCGCAGTCCTGGTTTCTTATTTCCGAACACAGGATTCGAAAAACTACAAGTTGAACTTAAAACGGAGAGCAATTAAAAATAATTGGAGGAGAGATAAAGCAGTTTGCTTATTTTCTATCCTGTCTAAAATAAATGAACAATACTCTTTTCTCGATTAATATTTGGCTTTTATCAAGATAATCTTTTGAGCGCCACTAGTCAATTATGAATTTGCTAATGAAATTAATCAATCGATACTTGGTGTATTTTTAATCAGTAAAAATCATGTAAAATCATTGAATTATTGAATGTAGGATTCAAGCCTATTTCGCGGCTTGATCCAAGCCTTTTTTCTCTAGGCATATAATGTTGCAATATTCCCCAATATTTCATATCGAAAAATGTATTAGGTATTACGCGTTCAAATGGTTCTCATTCTATATAATAGGATGGGATAGGATAATGGAAAAAGTAAGACAAACTGAGAAGAATCGTTCAGAAATAACACAAACAATAAAAAAAAAACTATTCCATCTCCGAATTCTCCCAACTCTTCAATCTCTTCACAATAGAAAATTGAAAATACGTTCAACGTCTCAGTTTTTTGCGTCTTAGTGCAGTAAATGCGTTCGAGTCGAAGTGTCTTAAACATCAGGCGTCTTATTGTTTTTTTTTACGTCTTCAATCCAGACACTGCATCTGACTGAATTGAACGCCTCAAATTTTCAAGCGAATAAGACGTTTTATTTCTTGTGCAAATACGTGAACTACCTCATTCTTTTATTAGGCACTTATTTAAACATTTTAATTCTAGACAAATGACGCCATTCTTACGTCTTCCGTCTGATTCCAAAACGCTTGGTAAGATACTTCTTTTAGCAGAGTATATAAGTTATATGTACCACTCCACAAACTTCTTCGTTTTCTTCTTCCTCTTCTATTCTATCACTCTTCTTTCTTTCCTCTCCATCATGGCCCATCATCTTTGCACTCCCTGTGGATTCCAAGACTACCGTAGTTTCCTCCTCGTCTCACTGGGGCAATAGGAACACGAGCAGTGGAGTACTGATCATCGTGTTTTATACAAGAGGCAAAGATAGAACATAAAAGAGGAAAAACAAATGGAAGAAAGTGAAAGAATACGGGCTGAGTGGCCGTATTCAGTGGATTTTCCCAGAATTCTCCTTCAATTAGGTTATTTGTCTCAATATTGAATGTATGTATTAAAAGCACATACCAGAATCAATATGGAATAAATTGGAATGGAAAGTTCAAGCATGAAGAATTTACCAGAAACTTTTATTTCCACTAAATATTCAAAGCTCGATGTTGAAATTTTTCGAAGTGTCCATTTGATTCCCCCTCGTCAGACACTTTATGAGACATTTAAAAGGACATCAAGCGAATGAAATTTTACAAGTTGCTGAGAGCTACACGAATGAATGTCGCTAAGGGACAGTGAGAATAAACTCAGACGAGCAGAAGATTGAGAATAGGTGTGGATGTACCACTGAAAGATAGCAAGAGAAGATTGATTGCTTCGAATTCCACGTACATTCTACTGGGACCGGAGAAGAGAGAATTCTCATCCCATTGGGAGTGTAAGTTCTATCTCTTTCTTCTCGGGTGGCCACTTTGGAAAGTGCCATTTCACGTAGTTCTATGAATTGACTGGAAATGGTGTAAAGTTGCTTCACTCTCATTTATGATGGTAGATGGAAGATCTTATATCAGCTGTTGCTACATCTTCTACCACTCTTTTTTCTTCCATTTTACTGTGGAACATAACTAACACTTGTAGTATGACAAATTTCCATTGAATTCAACTTAAGAAAGTCAATTGCTCGTTTAAGAAAATAATTCTCTATTATCAAGTACTCTTCAATTCTGTATAATGTGAAGAGAAGCAAAAAGGCTGTATATTTTCACACGTTAAAACAGTAGGTAGAAAAAAAGCAAGTCTCTCTTTTGCCAGAGGCTGAGAAGAATAAATGTACCGAGTGATTCTTCGCTTGGTTGCGTTCAATTCAAAGGGATTGTAGTTTTTCTACTGTCAAGTGGATCGTTTCATGGTATATAGCTAGTGCAAAAAATAAATACAGCCGAACAGCCAATAGCGGATATTGAGCTAGTAGGAATAATGAAAATGAGAAAAAATATCAAAGACAAACGCTGTTCATAAAAAAAAGGTCGATGAATTTTCCACGTTGTAAAATTCATGCAAATTATTCAATTTTTCCCCGAACAATCATTACTATTCATTATCAATTCTAATGGAGGATAATTAATAATTTTAATGGACCCGGAGTACAACAGAACAGCGAAAAGTTATAATCCATGGAATATGAGTATTAATTAAAGTAACTGTTGGATAATATTACGAATGAGTTGATTATTCAATGGGTTGAATATTAATGTTAATAGTAAAAATTAATTGTGTTAAGTGTACTCACGTCTAGTTTAACTCCTGTTTGTGCAAATGTCTGTATTTTCGGGTGATTATCTGGAATGTAGCGAAAGAACTCGTGCCCGTCCTTGTACCACTTGACCGAGTAGAGGCTCTTACCACCGTAGATGTCCCATTCACACTTCATGTCAACATCTCCACCAAGTTCTGTTTCTCTTGGTACTTTGGCATCCACCTTTATGTCTGTAAAATTATAACAATACAACCTATTTATAATTCATCTTTTATTTTGAGTGATCGTAAGAAAAATTGTTTTTTTCATACGATGTAGAAGAATGCGAGAATTCTGAAGCAAATGGGACGAGCAAATTATGGAAATAAAGTGCACAAAGTTATTTGAACAGTGTTCAATAGTCAAACTCCATGATCTATTGGGATCAAGATCCGGTATGGGGCATTCAACTGGCAACATTCCGTTGCGACGTACACGAGACTGAGAGACGAACTGTATAGTTCGGTTACATCAGTGGCATCTGTTTCCGGCTCGAAGCGATCCTTTTCTCGACGTCTTCCGGGGCGCGCACCCGCAATTTCCCGACGTCTCTTTCGTTTCGTCCCCTCGTCTCCATCGAACTATATAGATATATGCATTTATATGTGGGAATGCTCCTACCGGATTCGCAGTGACGCATCAGACACTCACTGGCATTTGAAATTTCAAAGGGAATGCAGAGGAATTGCTTCATGCACCGGTTTGTAGTCAGAGAATAGTGCAAAATGAGGTAAAAGACGACGCCATCGGAAAATCACACAGATTTTGTCTTCAATCTTTTTGCGAGAAAGTTTTAGATAAATTTTGCGGATATAGGAAGAGGGTTCGGAGCAGAATAAATCACAAGGAAAATCTCAAATTTTGCAGTGCAACATTCATTATCGTGAATAAATTGATTCACACATTTTTTATTTTCCCAACACAAAATACAAAAAATTTATTCAGAGTTCACAGAAAATTAGGATTTTTTCGATAAATCGTCACAAATTGCGTTTATGTTTCAATATGTTCATTATTCATCTTTGAACAAGCGGAAAATCTCTGACATCATTGAAAAAGTCTCGAAGGAATTTATGTCTCATTTTTTGTCTTCTTTCAATACTTTGGAGTTGCGAAATTTCTTGTCTTCCCTCCTCCACCCCCCCCCCCTTGAGCTATGCTGAATAGATGAAACTTTTAACTTCCTGTACGAGAACATCTCTGAAGGATTCAATGTACCAATTCCTCATGGCTGACCTCTCCCTTCTTTTTACCCTAGTCGCTGGCTTTTCCTCTTGAGGTTTCCTGAAAACGACAGATTTCTTGCTGAGAAATCATGCTTTGATCCTGTTAAGGAAAGTTTTCCCTCGTTCTTTCACTGAGTCTGTTTTTTTTCCCTTACATTTTTATACATTTTTTTTTTTGTCAAGATGGTAAACTCAGACGACACGGCGGACTTTTGGAATTTCATACTACGAATAGTCAACGAGCTGTGGTTTGACCGACTTTTTTTAAAAATAATTTCCTCGTTATAATTCTTTGCATAGTGGTTTTCGGCGTAGGAAGAAGCTGAGAAGGCAGTTGTAATCAGAACATTTCGCTTCTCGGCAGAGTTTTAAACAAATTTTTCGGAATAAAAGTTGAAATACTGCATATTGGATTGAATCCTTAAGAAGAGAGGAAAAAAATGTAATGTCGCAATGAAACCAAAAATGTACCACTACACATGTGGCAGTTTCCAATTTTCATTTTCATATTTTTTTGCTCCCTGGAACGTATTACATTTTATACGGTGAGAAGCGAGGATAAGGAGTAGCTACAGCCACCTATCCCCTGGGAGATTTCCATTCATATATCGAGTCTCTTATGTTTTCCTCCTCAGTGCCAGTTCTTTTTTCAGAATAATTCAGGAACGAGTGAACTTTCACGAGAAAGATGCTTCACTTAGAAATATTATCAAATAAATATTTAGATAGACGGATATCTCTTTAAGGGGGAACGGTGGTCTAGCTCTTGGGAATGTGAGGTATTTTTAGGATTTTTTTAAAGGTTAAAACAACCAACTCATGCTGCAGAGGGAAACAATTTTTTTTAATTGAAATTTTTTTAATTATGTGAAAAATAGCGCTAAATAAGAGCGCCTCAGAAAAATGGACCTTGGCGGTGGTTGGGATGTTGACTATTCTATTCATCAGTGATATGAAAAGCATAAAAATTATTAATCGGTATGAGTGCAGTTACGGCCGGAACTAGGAAAAAAGAGAAAATAGAAAATTGAGAGAATGACACGCTTTTGGAATTGAAAGTCTGAAAAATAGATTATTTTTAGCCAGTTTTTCAATGTAGAAAATACGAAGTTTTTCGAATATAATTTTGATTCCAGTTCCGGCCATAGCCACTGGTGTTCTGAATAACATATGAAAATTTCAGATGATTCGGCGGAATAGTTTTTTTATTTTTCCAACTACCATGCAGAAAAAAGAAGTTTGGAGATGAATGAGTTCAAAGTACGAACAATCCATCCATTCATGGAGTGGGCTACGTGCTAAAAAGGCAGTAGAACCTGAAATACTTTCAATATCCTCACGAAAATTTATCAGTATATTTTCGAAAGACTATACTTTCGAAACATCGAAAAAAAATAGATTTTTTCAAAATTCTAGACCCCCGTCCCCCCTTAATGAATGAAAGAACCCGTTCCCAGTATTTTATAACTGAAATCCGCATCTTTCGTTCTTCTTTATTTTATGCAATATCAACAAAAACAGTTTACTATGACAGGATCTGAATGAAACCCAACAAGTCCTAAAGTTCCTTCTCTCTACTGATTATCATCATTAAAAAATATAATTTGTGGGCAGAGGAAAAAAATAAAAGAAAAATAGCAACTCAGTGCAAAAAATAATGAGGAGAATTTTATTCAGGAGCGTGATTTTTATATGAAATAATGCTACATCTAACGAATTCGCATTGCATCAGTGGGTTGGTCGGGCATGCAGTACGAATGTGCATGGAGAAAGGTAGATGGAAGTTGACGGTCAGAGGGAGGGAACCGAAGGGATGGATAGCAGTGCAAAATTGAATTATATGGTGGCACGTTAACGCAGTCCGTGGACATTTTCGCCTGTTCGAAACAACCCCCTATGGATCGTAGTTACCCCTGGTGCTACTAATTTATCGTCTGGTCATAATCCATTGGACATTAGCGCTTCGGGTGTGTTACGCGTCATCGCGTTGGTTCTCACCCCGTCCCCTCACATTTGGAACTCGTGTCATGTTTCATATGAGTAAAAATTATAACGGCTCGAACATAGTAATGAAACATGAGTGCATTATGCAAAAAAAAAAGTATAAATACAATGCTTTAAATAATTTCCCTTCACGGTTGAACTTTTTACTGTAAACAGAATAATCCGGGACAATATTTCATAGAATTATAATACTTTTCTCTTTCCCTCTATTGCCACCATTACTTTACCATAATTTCCATTAGCATTAATTATCCCAACTCTAGCAACTAATGAGGATGCCCTGCAATTTTTTTTTTTATTAGGAAAATTTAAAAAAAAATTCTAAAACTGATGATAAAGAATTATCTTAGAAATGGGGCAATTGCATATAATCTTACGAAACTGGGAGAGAAAAAGCTAAGAAATGACAATGATGTGTAACGCATAGGTTAGAAACTTGCTGGATTCAAACGCTGTTCCGGTCGCGCAGTTTTATAAAGCTGTAAATTTTATTGCATTATCTTTTACAATCACCCTGTGAAGAATAAATCTGTGCAGGGAATTGCCTGAGCGGTTTATTTCCATTCTCCGATATTTTTCCAATACTTTCTTTCTGTTTATTTCATTCTTTGAAGGGCGAGCTTGAAGTACACTGCGTAACGTAATAAAACTTCATAGCAATGCCCAAGAAAGAATCAAGTGATATTTTATGTTTCCGCAGCATATTTTCTAGGAATAGAAAGAAACAAGAAGTTGCCCGTGTAGAAAAAAATATATTCTAAAAAATATAAATCAAAAATATATTG
>JABSMS010003673.1:0-16376 GCA_018902275.1 Aleiodes sp. PSUC_FEM 10030003
TAATTTTGTCTCAGAGTTGAAGAGGCATAATATCCATGTTTATGCAGCACAGCCTCTTTTCTTCGGCTGCCGAATTCCATTTAACATTTCTATATTTGTCATCAAAGCTATTATTGTTTTAAATCCAGATGCAGCATTTTCCGGCTTGAATCAAGCCTTTTTTGGTTTGAAACAAGACTTTTTTCCTCTGGGTATAACTGAATATAGAAACTTCCAATAATCAGATGATGTAGCTGTCGAATAATATTAATTGAGTGAATGAATTGCCCCACGTTAACTGGAGGAAATAAGCTAAGGAAGAGAATGAAAAACGGTGTACCCAAGTACGGAGAATAAATCGAGAAAGCTTGAAATGATAAAATCCGAAGAGAAATTGAATTCTATCCAGGTTCGAGCGTTCCTTCGGCCCTTCTAATTGAATGATTTCCCATCCACTTCGTTTTTTCAGTGTTTCTTTTATTTGGTGTGAACCAGCGGGTTTCTCCTTTTCCTTCGTTTTTCACTCATTTATCCTCTTAAATCTTCCAATATTTTCATTTCCTCATTACGTGAAGTATTCCTTTTATTTTCAATCTAAACAATTTATACTCTAAGAACATAATAATTCAAATAGTTCAGAAACAATGCATTGAAATATCATTCCATTATCCTTTTTTCTCCTTTAAAGAATTTTGAATTCTCTCTGATAGATCCGAAAATAAAAGGAATCCATGCGAGAGTGAATAAAAAAAATGAGGATAAAATTAAATTTTATTGGAAAATACTGGCATGGAAAAAATTCGTCCACTTCACTCTAGATAAAAATCCGCGCCATCATTTGGAATGCTTCTCCGCCGAATCATCCTTTTTTTTCGCTGTTCAATATTTCAAAAGAAAAAATCTGAGCGTTTGGTTTTGAAGCCTCATAAATGCATAATTCCATATGAATAGAGTCGATGATAAAATTGTTTGAATTTGAAATACCTCAGAAAGATTGTACAATTAATTTGAAATAACGTAGAGCTTCAATAACCATAGATATGAAATTCAATTATATAACCCTTAATTATTATTGCACGTTGTGTAATAGAAATTTCGAACAATTAGCTTGATTGATAGTTCTTCTTCTACAATAGCGGATGGCTCTCTATCCATTCCAATGTTTCCACATGTCTCGTTATTCATCCCTTCACTGAGGATATGATAAACGATGAAAATATATAATGCAAATACGTAACAATCGTTAACGCAGTTTAAGAACCCGGTTAAATTAATTTACTATAGAATTCGTTGAGTAAAATTATATATGCATACACTATAGAAGGAGGCTCACTTGGACGTGTTGAAACGGCCGTATTGTTCACTTCCTGTTTTGAATATCGAATTTACGAGGCAACTTAGATAGAGAGAACCTCTAAAGCCGAGGATCCACCTATGTTCCTCACCTAACACTGAATCTATAAAATCTTCTCTCATTCTCCATCGCACAGGAGTTATATTCATCTCTCTTTTTCTTCCTAACCTATATAAAACACATACCAACTTGGGATCGTAAAACTTTGCTCATTCACATACCGTATAGCACGCCTGTGTACGAGACTGTTTTCTCTAAACGTTTCGCAGCAGTCTGTGAGGCACTTGGTAAGTCTCGGAAATGCTGTGAATTCGGCTCTAGTTGCGATATTTATTTTTCTTTTTATTTAGTTTTTTCAGCATGAAAGCAATGCCAGTTATCGTATGGATGGATCAATCGATACTATCTGCGATATATATTAAAGTGGCTTTTTCAATATACCCAACTCGAGATCTATGTCCACATGGTATGGTGCATATCGTGGAAATAAATCTGTGACTCTAACAGCCTTTAAGCACTCTTTTTATACACTTTACTTTTCAAGTATTATTGTGATGATAAAGAAAAAAAACGACAAATACTCGAGCCTCAACTCCCATCTACATTGACATGAATTTGCTGGAGAAACGGGAGATAGCGTATCGAATCGCTTTCTCAAATCTACCCAGACCGAGTGGTTCCAGAGTGGTTTTGGTGATCTCTTCTCAATGGTAGCACGCTTGCGTGGCATATCTCTGCATACTGTTGGAGTGAAAAGGCGAATAGTGAGAGTACTCTTGTTGTATGTGGGGGAGTTTTTTCCTCCCCTGCAAGAATCAATGGAGGAAGGCCAGGTTGGGGAGTTTACTTTTTTTCAGTCACAAGTTGAAATAACCTCATTCGCTATATTTACCGTCTCATATTGAACTGTACAAAGAGGGGAGAGACGCTCCAAGTTACCTGGGGTTCTAGTTATTTTCGTATTCATTTCAGTGGGTAGTACTTTCCTATAGTTTCGATATCACGTACAGCAAAGATCGTCAAAAGTTTTTGCCGTCAAGAGAGTTAACGCACGGTTGTGTATCATGAGGAAAGGAATAAAGGAAGATGGGTTAAGAGGAGGAAAAACATATAGATATTTATATATCTGTATATATTTTGAGGAATATAGTTGGGTTACCAGTGTGGTTGCCTCAGGCAGCCACAAACTTTGACTATTTATCTTGGGTGGCGCGTGACCTCAAAAGGTCGAACCAAGTGGAACTGTGTTGGAGTAACCACTGTGAATTGGATGAGAGATATAATTTTAGAGGGCACTGTGAAGAACACTTTGCTTATATAACTATGAAAGAAGAGAATGGCAAGATAGAATTGTTTAATGACTACGGGCATAAACGCCCTACAGAGCCCAATTATTCGACGCATTGTAAGTAGTTAACGGTAAAATTTGTATTACCCTCTTTTGCCTCTCGTATTCCCACTGTCTTCCTTTCGCCAGACTGTGTTTCACTCTCTTGGGAAATGCTGAAACTATCGTAGCCTCGACCACTCGATAGTGCATTCACCGACTGTATGGTCAGCCCTATCCTAAATGACCATTCAACCCCATGTACCACCGGCCCCCTCCTATGTTCTGTTTGCATAATTAATTGTCCTATTTCATCCCTTACAATCCGCTCAATTCCCGCAAATCCTACAGTTTTCCCTGCATAAGATTGTGTTTGAGAGACTGAAAAAGACTGTGTCAGACGTTTTTTCACACACTTTTGCGACATGTCCGCTTCTCACTACAGTGAAGACAATTTCCTTTTTTTTCTGAGTGTTTCCTTTCTTTTTTTGAATAAGCAAAAGAGTAAAGAGAAAATTGAAAGAAGAAAAGAGGTGAAATGAAAATAAACGACTCATCAGGCAGTGTGATGAAGGCTAGTTCTAGATAGAGAAATGTATGAGAAAATGAGACAGAAGAGAAAGGGCTTCATCTCACTCCCTCACTCTTTCCATTTGGTGGCTCATTTTTTTCTCCCTTCCTCTCTTCTCAACGACTCATTATTTGCCAGGACTGGTGTCTCTCATTCATCCCTCGGGGAATCTTTCTCCTTCTCTTCTCACATTCTTTGTTTTTCTTAGTGTCTCAATATATTCACAATTCTTCTCACGTATATCGTCATGAAATGACTTTAGGCACACTCAAGCTCTGATTGATTTGAAGAGTCGGTTTTTTTTCTTTTCCGCTTATTTATTCACTGCGCCGAGCATTTTCCTTTTTTTTATTATTCAATATATCACGTTACCTCGAATGTCGAGTAGATATCACAGGAAATACGTATTTTTACATATACGTGACATATATTCCATTACTCGTTGATGTTCTTATGTATCTCGTGCTGTAGTTTTTGGTTCTTTTATTCATTTTATATATGTTTGTATGTGCAATACTCGTCTCTCACATGCTACTACGTGTATTGGAATCACAATGGAGGAGAAAAATCATTTTTAGAAGAAAGAGAAATAATAATAATGATAAAAATAATAATAACACGAGATCCAGGAGTCAATGAGGTAACGTCAATGAAAACAATTGAGGGTCAATGGGGTGTGTCATGAACAGCAAAATAAATTGTAAGGGAATAATCGATTTTCACAAGATAGACATATGTGAAGGATATTGGTGCTTAAAAAAAATACTCTGGGGAATTGAGACTTTTCTTCATTAAGTAATGTGAAATTCATCAACGAACACTTTACTAAACGATGAACCACAAAATAAATGTTACAGAACTTTGAAGTAAATACGAACGATCGATATAAACAATTTTTTAATTAACAAAAAATAAAATCGGAAATACATCAATACGAAAGAATGAGAATGACAGGACATTAGAGAGAACACTCCGCCGATCCTAAAACTCGCTGAGAAAAAAGTGGCAATACGATGAAGAAAGTTTTTCGTTCAGAAAAAGGGAAACAATTACTTTTCTTAATCACTTAGCATATTATGTTTATTTTTGAATAGTTTTTGGTCGTCTCGAGTTTTTCCGACACGTTTTCTACGAACAATTGTAATGCCTGTGCGACTGGTAATGAACAGAGGCCGAAAAAGAAGAGCAAGAAAATTTACATTCTTTCTTGAGAAGTTCCGAATCCTTCCGATTTTTCAAACAGTACGCTCGAGTAATAGGAATAATAAAATATTCGTATGCTACTGAAATATAAAGAGACAATTATACATTATTACCGAAAAATTATTGAGCACTTATTGTGATTTAATGAGTGTACAAAAATCATTACATCGATGATGAATAATGATATAAATATGAAAACGTGATATGGAAGAAAAACCTCTCCCCGCAAGGTCTTAACAGGAGCAACAGGTACATATTTTCCCAATAATCCGAATTATTTATTTAACTTCATTCAATTGATAGATTTCCATTCAGCATGTATACACATTACTCTCTAGAACAATTGACAATTCCCCAATATTTTCAATCTAATAATTCATAACATCATTTATTGAACAATTCTGACTTAAAATTTTATTCATTCAAAACATAAGTTGCATCTGGTGTAACTGTCATCACACCCAGATTCATAACAATATTTTTATATTTAGATTATTGTGAATCATTGATGATTTCCTTTTTATAGACACACGAATTAATAATGAATCTATAATAGTTTTTTTTTTCATAATATATAGTTATCTTTTCATATTCGAGTACTAAAGTGACACTTAAAAGTGACTACCGATGTGTGTTAAATTCAGACAATTACTTTCACAGTGCAAGTGATTTTATTCCAAAAAAATTCCATCAGAAAATTAGAGCAGTCCCAGTTTAATCATTGTTACCTCAAATCAACAGTGGAAAGGAAAAATTCAAGTTTCTCAAATGATTTCATTTCATTTATTCTTCAAAACAGCTGTTCTCAGCTCCATATTAACCCAGTTATATTCCCTACCACATATTATAATGTCGAAAAGAAAGTTTTACGTCATCAACAACAGAACCATCTGCAAAACAACAATTGAGTCGGCCATTGTAGAAATGGCTGCAATTACGTCATAACCGTAAAAGAGTTTATTGACGCATTTTGACCTTATGTTTTGGCGATGCCCAGACAGAAGGCTATGCGTCTAGGGAAAACATTTTCAATTTAGCAATATAGATTGACGTCATGTGTTTATGTGAAATTACTTACACTTAACGGTTTTTTTTCAAGTTTTATTTGGTTGCATTCATTTTAAATACGAAAAAAAAGTAGAATAAATGAATAAAATGTGAACTGAATGTATTCACTTTGGCAGTTTGTTCGGGAATTGATAAAATTCGCGCCCTGCAAACTGCTGTCGAACAGCGCTGAGCACAAAACAGGAATGATGCATTCCAGCGATTGATTGCATCAAAAAACCCTAGGGAGAGAGAAGCCATCCACTTTATGATTCTGCGTCAATTCGTTCCTATCCTTGTTTTTATTTTTTTTTCCCACCGATTCTCTCTTGTTTCATACGCACATGATGCGCTTATAGTTGGTTTCATTTCGTTAGATTGTGAATGAAAAACGCTACCGGAAAAACACGTCGAGTTAGAAATATTCATCCTATGAAATCGAACAAATATACATCCGTTCAGAGCATTTTGTGATTCTTTTGTTGTATTCAAAAAGCGATTCTGGAAATTATTGCTTATTTGTTTACCTTTGTTTTTGCTTCTAAAGCGCAGCTGTACTGACGTGACAATTTCCGGTCCAAATTTTCTTTGAATGGCAGATGCTTAAAATTAACATCGTTTCATATAAAGTTTCGAATTTTGTAGAGAACTTCTTTCAGACGATTTCTCAATTTTAAGTTTCGTTTGAACAAAATCTCATCAATACTTTTTGAGGTATGTCCAACTTTGAAAAATCCGTTTTATCGGAATATTTCCGGAATTTTTCAATGATTGGCGGATTAGCATATAAAGGAAAATCTACTGTTTATTACTTAACAATTCGACGCAATTTTCCGGAATATTGAATAAAGAAGCCTTTGTTCGGAGGCGTATTGCAGAAGTAGTAACTGAAAAATGTTATGTCAGATTATGTGCAATACCATCTTGCACTATCCCAAATTACTACTATAAACACGAAAAGAAATATCTATAAAATTTATCTCGTTTATCAGATATTCGATATTCTTTTAATTATTTTTTCCTTTTTTCATAAACAGTTCATATATCTGAGTGTATTTTTTCCACTACGTAAAAACACCCAAAAACACTGTTCCTTTTTTTCCGGACGCATAAAAATAAAATAGAAATAAATATCACAAAATTAAAAGAAGTACTAGAGATGACCTATTATATACCTTTATATCCTAATAAAGAAATCGGAGTGGAATCCAAAAAGCAATACTTTCATTAATAATCACGTAGCCAATATAATTTTGTAATTGCTTTCGTTCGTATCCAATGTAAATGCTGTACATAATTAAGTTTCCAATAAACGCAAAAAAGCACTTGATTCCATTACTGTTGTGCAACAACAGTTCTCTGAAGAAACAATCACAGACGTTTGCGAGTAATGGAGTTGGACTGTAGAACGAATTAGTCAAAGTGAATTTCTCATTAGGTTGAATTTCGATATGCTGCTTCTAGTCCAAGCCGCATCACGATAATGCGTACGCTTTGAATATGATCAGCTTTCAATAGCAATCGGGAAATTAGGGACAAGCCTTATTGAACAGGATTACATTCGGATCACTTCCGGATATCCTAATGCAGCCTACTCCAAAACACAAACAGCATGAGAAATCATATTTAAATTGAACGAGAAAATTCTCATCCGGATCGAAGCACAAATCAGATCCTAGGTGATTTTTATAAATCGCTCGGACTTTTATGAATTCATCCGGAAAAAGATGCTCTCTATCTCAAAAAAATTTCCATTGTTCATCTGAGATGCAAAGTGAAGATGTCATGGATGAATAAATAATTCAACGATCCTCGAGCTGTTCTGCCTAAAAATTGCGGATATTCGTGATGGACGATGAATTTGAGATCAGAGTATTCATCAGATCCGATCGAAGTCTCATCTTTAATTCTAAAATGAATCTAATTGGATTGACGACAGTTACTAAGAGACTTTAAAGAAGAAATGATATCTCAGTAGGGATAACTAAAATTATTATTAGAGATATGATGTTCGAATCATTAAATTATTCCGAAATTCCGCCTCATGCTATGAGCTTCACCATTCATTACGTAGATCAGATCGTATGAATAATTTACATATAATGTGAAAAGAATAGTTACAAAAATAATAGTAATTCTGTCTCCATTCTACTTGCATAACACCTTGATGGATCAATAATACTTCAGCAGTTAACTCACTCAGGAGAATCGTTATAGGTACGACAGTAACGTTGAACTCGAGTTTCACAGTAAGCGCACTTTTAAGACCCCACCCATCCAGCCTTTTACAATCCTAACACTGAACCCATCGCTTGGAATGAGTTTCCTTAGTATACCTCAAACTCCTAACCACAGTGTCGATTCATGGGTGAATTAAAAGCCTCGACGAGAAGGGTAAATTTAAAGTTTTCTTAACCGTTGGGATCGACAAAAGATAGTGACGATGGTTAAATGTAGTTGAGGGCAAAAGCCCGAGGAGAGATGGCTTACCACGAAAACTAGCCGGAGGGCGAAGGGCCGTGTTGGTCGCAGGGTTGGAGGTAAAAGAGGGAAAAAAGAAAGTGAGGTGAGTGGAGGCGGGGTTTGCAGATAAGATAAGGGTGAGAAATCGTGACGCTCCCTGAATGCGGTAACATTAGACTCTGGTGCAAAACTACCCCAACTCCCTCTCTCTCCCTCTCCTTCTCATGCTAGCGTACCTTGACTGTGCTTTCAATGTCTCTTAGTAAAGAGAGAGGCCACAGCGTATACATAACTAATACACACACACACACACGCGCATTGACACATCTACCTTTGTATCACACGAAGCGCGTTACATTTAACGTGCCTCAACCAAAGCACCGAGCCTGGTGAGCATTATGTAACCTATATTCAATGGCTTGTTGGTACCTCCAGTGCTGGTATATATGGATAGAAATTAACCATGGCTCTAGTACGATATACCTATCTTGAGTACTACACGTTAACTCTAAACTACTAGGACTAACTCACACACCGCTCTGTGTGACGCCTTTATCGATCTTCCATGCCCACCAGTTGGCCATCCATCGATGTGTACAGAGAGGAACACTGTCCTCTTTATTTATTGACTGAAATAATTTCTCAAAGTTGAATCAACTCTCGGGTTTGATTTAACAGGCTTCTCTATTTATCATGGAATATTGATTCATCGTTACGTGTTGAAACGTGAATACTAATTTAAATTCGTATATCTTCACGGAGAGAAAAAAGTCTTGATTCAGGACGAAATACGGGTCATCGAGACTATTTATATTATTGATTCAAACCTTTCATTTGAGACTACAGACTCAGTTCAGCAATTCCGGGTCAAACCCGAACACACTCGAGTCGGACCGGGAATTAGACAGTAGAGGAAAAGAGGCACACTGTAAAAAGAAGTGTCTGCATTGGAGACATTTTGGTAGTCACTTTTAAGACATTCCAGTAGTAATTCTTGAGTCATTTTATGTGTCTTCTTTTAAGTGTCTTCCGTGGCAGCCATGACGTTTCTGTGGTATACGTAACTATTGAACGGACTCATTCTCAACAAGGTATTTTTGGAAAAATTGTTCAAAAATAGGGATAATAATTTAAAAAATTGTCCCATCTCTGAATTACTGCAGTTCTTGTATTTATTCAGGATAATAATTTGAGGTTATTCTCTATTATTTAAATGAAAAAACAGAGGCAAGTGTGTCTTCGCGTCGAAACGTCTTAGACCTCAAATGTCTTATTGTCACCATGATGTCCTGGAATCAGACACCTGATGTGACTAAACCGAATATCTTCAATTCTCGGACAGATAAAATGTTTTAATCTTTCTGCAGACACATAAGGTTTCTGATTTTCTCTAAGAAACATATCTAAACGTCACAATTTTAGACACATGGCGCTATTTTTTGTCTTTTTTCCGATTCTAAGACACATGTTTTAACAGTGCATATGTGCTGTGTGAGCATAGATTTTACGCCACTTCATTTCTGAGACGAAGTAATTTTTTTAATGAAGCTCATTTCACTTCAATCAAGACTAAAAAAGGCTCGAGCGAATCCGAGCAAAAGGCTTGATTCAAGGGGCTCTTAATTTTGAATTGAGTCAGTCTGTCCGCTTGAATCAAGCCTTTTTATCTGGGTGTTTGGTATCGTTAATGGTTTATGGTTTTTTTGCTTCGTTCAACTGAACGTCGAATAATAGCTCTCGAAGATTTTACTACTGATTGGTCTGTGCGCCAATGAGAGTTGAGTGGACTCAGGTTTGTAAAAGGATAAGAGAAAAAAAATTATGACCGTCTTCACTTTATTACAAACGCCAACTGCACGTAATTACAATTATTTGTTAAATTCGTAATGGCGCTTGGTTGAAGGGTTCACTCCGTGATTTGAGTGCAGTGTAGTTTGTCAGTTAAGTATTGAGTGCTTGAAGCTTCGTGCTAAATGACTGTAATAACCGGAGCCCACCTCAATAATACCAGAAAGAGGAAAGTAGGTACTCGTGTTTTTTTGCCTTTACCTCCTTTTTCCGTTCTCTTTGAATAACCAGATAGGAATTACCTGTGTAACAGGTTTAACCATTGGCCCTTGAAGTATGAGGAAAAACTGAATGAATTAGTGAGTAAACACGAGTAGCGGAAAGTGCAGAGTAAGAAAATTCGAGAAAAAAAATGATACAAAGTTACGTGCTCATGTCGACAACCACAATTTCTCACTCGCTCCTTCTCTTAAAAACTTTGAAAATAGAGTGCAACGATAGGGTATATGTTTAACGAGTCAATTACTAAAAGATAGTGGAGAAGTGAAGGGAAAAAAATGACATTTTTCTTTCATTTCTGTAAGAATAATTAAAAGTGTAAAAAACTGTGAAATGAAAGAAAGAGACAATGACAGAGTATGCACGTTGAATGGAGAGAAATGGTGAGCAAATTATAAGGATTTTTTTATGTCCCTTAGAATTAAAAAAAATGTCGTCTCTTTGTCCCGGATGCTGGGCACCTCCACTCAGAATAATTACACGCTGGTATGATAATAAATACTGGGTGAGAGAGTCAAGAAGAGGCTGCGGCCATGAAGACATTGCCTGTCGGCATGTACAGTACGTAGTGGATAGTAGAAATGTAAAGAGTTGTCAGTACAACAAGAAAGGGGGATGAGTAAAAAGGAAGAAAATAAAAAGAGAGAAGAAAAATAATAAATAGAGTAAGAGTAAAGAGAAGGAGTTGGGTAAGAGCGGTTAAAATTTTGCAATGCAAATTTTATTGTGGTCATACGACACAAATGCGTATATACGTGTATACACTTTTGTGTACATGTTGAAGTAGCATCGACTCGAGTTTCCATTTAACCACATCTACAATTGTACGATGTATTATGTAGTGGTAACTGTGTATGGTACAATGCTGTTGTAGCCTTTGTACTTCCATAGAGAAGGCGCGGATAGTCTATGTACACGAGGGCTCAATTTACTTAAAACCCCCATTGCATTGGGTGGCGAGTAGTGAGATCCAATTGTTGCCAGACACGACTGGTATGGTCGTCTCGAGGGGTGACAGGTCTGTCTCTGTCCATTCTCTTTCTCTCTCCTCCCGATGCAAGATGAATGGACGGGTTGGGCTGCTTTATCGATTTTAAAATTTGATTTCGTCGATATTTTATTGATAGACGGTGAATCAACCATGCTGCCGTGAGATTTAATTTCAGTTGCCGGTTGAATGGAATAATTATTATAATTTTTCAATATCCTCGAGTGTTTTACATAGAACATAATGCAAATTTGCTTCATTTTGTTTTCCTTTCCGTTTTTTCCATTCTTTTTTACTCTCTCATACTCTTTTTAATGAAAATTATGATATTATGAGTAAATCAGAGAGAAGAAGGGGATTATGACTATGTATGTGTTTTTGTTATACATTATGATGCAAAGCCTGGCGGTTGAAAATTGAACAATATGCGCGTGCGGAACGCCTTATCGTGTGACCCCTGCGGCTTACCGGTGGAAGAGGTAAAGGAGAAAGGACGTGAATATAACATAGCTAAAATGGGAAGGCAGGAGGAGTGGATAAAAAAGGGGGGATGATGGGGAAGGAGGAGGGGGCGTAAATACATCTCATGAATTTAGGTTAGCATGCAAGCAAAACCACAGCGCTCGGAGTGAGCTTAGAGGATTAATTATTGTCCAGGTAGGTGGCTTGATAATCGGAACAAATTAACTAAGCACGATGGTCAATGGTTGATCCAGTTCCCAGAGGTCACACGCGTTCAAAATCCTCACTGTTGCTTCCCCTTTTTTTGTTAGTCTAACCGCAGCTTTAT
Source organism: Aleiodes sp. PSUC_FEM 10030003 (assembly GCA_018902275.1). Taxonomy (NCBI): domain Eukaryota; kingdom Metazoa; phylum Arthropoda; class Insecta; order Hymenoptera; family Braconidae; genus Aleiodes; species Aleiodes sp. PSUC_FEM 10030003. The sequence continues at coordinate 11,790 of JABSMS010003673.1, forward strand.
TTGAGAATCATTTCACTTTCTGTATTCGTTTTTGCGACTATATCACGTCGAATATGGATGAATGAATACCAAGAGGAGGAGAGAGAGGAGAATTGAAAAGGAGGGATGAAAAAAAAATCATTATTGTGGCACCTCACGATTCTGCATATTGCGGTTTATTCATTCCACTCAGCTAAAAAAAGAGAATTTCACTAAATCATTTAAGCAAACTTCGAAATACTCGTTTCCGTATCAATTCACGAGATTGAAAGTGTTACATTCAACTTTCTTGATTGAAGTACCGGAAAATTAATTATTTCATTCATAAAATACAGATTATTCTTATTAAATGTGAAATTGGAACAAGAGCGAGTATAATATCACTAGAAGACTTGCAAAGTTACCGTGCAGTCTGCTGCAATAAAAATTTTATACTTTCGAATAGTCTGATACGTCTGCAATATAAATTACCAGTGAAACTTTATGTAATTGAGACAATTCAATTGCACTTAAATCAATGAGCTAAAAGAAATCATTCACTGGAGATAACATGAATATTATTTTATTTTCAATAACAGTAATTTAATATGCATGTGAACAAGTCAATGTAAACTATATTTCTACATGTTTTCCCATGTTTTCAGCTCACTGCGACATTTCAAACTTCATATTATATGATATTGAGCATAGAGGAAATGTCCCTGTCATTTTATTCTGTATGTCAAATTTTACATGAAGGGAAAAAGAAGCAAATCTAAATGACATTACCACGAAGTCGTACAAACTATGTAGAAAAAGGATCCGCACAGTTGAATTTCTGTGTGGTGAAGGAATAAAAAAAATTCTCCGACAATAAAAAATAGCTTGGAGACTAACAGCGGTGGCTCACACTAGTTAATAATCGTTACATGTAGACAATGAGACAGTGATATACGGGCCAGAATGGTGTATCGTTAAAGGCCGCATGAGGGTTAAACTTGGCAGGTAAAAATAGACATGCATGCGCATGTAAAAAGGAGCGGAAGAGGAAATAAAAAGAATCCTACATAAATTCCCCATCCCCAAACTCGATTCGTACAGTCCAATTGATTATTCGTTTTGAATTGAAATTATTCCCTTCCTTCCGAAAACTCTAGTATTCTTCAACCTGACAATGTCGTTATACATGTCTGCCGAATGAATCGCACCGAAATGTGGAGAACATGCGGTCTCAATTGTACAGTGAATTTGCAAAATGCATCATCAGAATCACGATTATTCCCCTCGCGCGCATACGGGATATTTCGTGTCAAGAACAGCGGTTTCTCTACTCGTGTAGTTTCCGAATCGTAATGGACGAGCCACCCACTCGTCGATCAGTATGCAGCGGCGTTACGTAACGTTGGACTGGTTGCACGGACGATATCCATTTCAGTCCCGCTGAGAGGAACAGGAGGCAGAGATAGATATAGAGAGGGACAGGTACATAGAATTCTAACTTGAACTCGGTGTGAGTCTGTGTGCATGATTTTCATCCATACATGTATAGTTTTACCAACAAACTCGAAAATGATAAATGTTCATCATTCTGGGGTAGTTTCACGATCTCTCTGTTTGTTCTGAAGTTAAGTGCATGGATAACTGATGAACTTCACCGGGAAATAATACCCGGGGTTATTTCCCACAATTTTATCATTTCTTATCTATCAAATTCACCCCATTCACATTATTTACATAGGAAACTAAAATTACCAGGATGTATACATAAATTGACAGTTAGTTTTATGTGTTCATAATGCATGAAATTGACTGGATGATGTCAGTTGGAAAGTGTTCTTAATGGGTTACCTGCTGGTGAAACTCATAGTATACTTAGGGACACAGAGAATATTTGTAGTATTAGGTGACGCCGTTTTCATGGGACTTTCGTGGATAACTTTGATAAGGCACGTATTAATATATAACGTGACTAATTTACCGTTATCGTGATTATTTTAGTTGAATAGTATTAAATCCAATTGGATAAATATCAATTTAATTATCAATTAGATTCAGTTCACGTGAGAATTCAGAAGAAATAACATGCATGCGGTTTCTGCGGGGGAGGAGTTTAATTTTTGGAAAGATCGAGAGGTTATTTGGAGTGATTTATTCATTTATTGATTTCTCTCATTGGCGATACATTTGGTTTTCACAATGTTTTACGCTCCATCTGTCTGACTATTTCATAATAACTATAGAAATGTGACGGAAAAAATACCAAATAAGAGTATTAAGGATGAAAATAATGTCACATCTCAATGACGCAGTCATTGCTTCACTATACCATATACACCACAGAACATTACACTTTTTTGTGACGCACATTTTTCAACTGCAGCATTCTTCTCCACTGTAGCAATAAAAATTTCACTTCAATAAAAAATTAGGATTCAACTATTCGACAAAGTTTTGTTAGAATCAAGAATTACACGATAACTTTCAGGTACTCGAAAAAATTTTTCTTAAAGTCGAACTGAGCTCACTTTGACAGAATTTAAAGTCATGTCTCTTGTAGATTAACGAAAGAGCAATACAATACATTTTCACGATGAATACATGAGAAAAGTGTTGAGTTGTATGAGAGCTTTCGCGACTGCACATAATGCGGTTGCTGTATTACTAAACTTTCGTTCGCTTGGAGTAACTACTCCAAGCTTTCCTCTCAATTCGAACATGACTCGTACATTAAAGGTGAGCCTTCTGTTTAGTCTAGTGGAGAAGAAGAGTGGAGTGGGGGAAATAGGGTAGAGGGAGGGATTCAATGTAGCCTTGGGATCGCTTCCGGAAAACATGAGACTCTTGAGGCACTTTGAAACCTGGACGAAAGCACCAGGGACGTGCGAGTGAGACATTTCAGACGAGAAGAAGAACAAAAAAAAGTAAAGAAAAAAGAAAAAAAACTGTGTCACACAGTTTATCCTGAGTCTCATGAGGTGTTGAGAAGCTTCGGGGTATATTCTTCCTATCATGATAGTTATTAATTTTTTTTAATTATTGGAAACTATTTACCATGTAATAATTCATGAAAATGCATACGAAGTTAGATGAACATGAAACGCACGCAACTAAAATCTCATTATCTTCATCGAGTCACTCATAAAAAATTAAAAAAATCGATAATCCCGATTTTACCATTGAATTTTCAAGTTATTCATAATTTAGTCAATTCGAAATTATTAAATCGAGTTAATGTAAATTTATCGACTTATAGAATTTATTAAATACTGATGGAATTTAATATTTCATGAATTATAAATCATGATAAATGTATTCGTTAGAATAATCTGAATGATAGCGCTAATTCTTCGATCTTTTCGTCCCAATTTCGTCTTTTTCTCTGTCATTAAATTAATTAATTGAAACACCCCATTAAATAATCAAATAAATAATCCAATGAAATATTGCGTGTAAGAAAAAAATGAAAACAAAGTTAATAAAGTAACAATTTATTAAATGAAACTGGTATAACCGTGGAAGTTTTAGTTTAAAATATTCTTGAAGAGTGACGTTATTCCACACAGTTCAGGTCCAAGAGATTTTACGAATAAAGTATCACTAATTACGGCAGAGGCTTTCGTTGGAAGCCTCTGGAAATATTCTTAGTGCACGCGCGTGCGACTTAGAAACTTTAGTTCTTCTCTTTTTCAACAATTCGGCACGCCTAAAAGTTTCTCCTCATCATCGTTTCGCTTCTCACAAATTCCTTTTCCATTTATACTACCCAGTTTCATTCACCATTTTAGCAAGATAATGTACCCCACGTTGTCAAGAGACTACTTCCAAGTCCCTTATTCTTTCTCTAGCTTTCTTATTGTAATTTTTTCTTGGTTCTTACAAACTATTAAAATACTTCATCCCACTATGATTATGTGAAGTTTATTTGATAATATCCACCGCGCTATATGCATTCTGCCAGTTTTGTTTGTGGAAAGTTACGAATTCTGTATACGATCCAGGATAAACAATCAAATTAATTGACTACACTCAGAGAGAATTGTCTTGAATCAAGTCTAAGTGAGACCCGTTTCAAGCCGATCGGTAATTGTTGAATCAAGAAATCGAATTGAACCTGAAAAACGGCTCGGTTCAAGTCTTGAAAAAGGCTTGGTTCAAGCAGTAAAAACAGTTCGAATCAAGCCGATTTTCAGCGTGCCGTATTACATACTGGATGGAACTATTTTTGTTTTCATTTGATTTAAAAAATTCAACTATGCCACCAAACTATTCATAAGATGGTTCAAAATTGATGAATCATCTATTCTGAATACACAGGATATCCTCGTAAGTTATTTAGTCGAATGTCAATGATTAATTTTGAAATATCCGATCATTCAGTTGGCATTTCGTGTGACTACGAGAACCCGTCTATAATAAGGGATGTTCAATATTCTGGAACATTTAAATTAGTTGTGTAAGGTCACTAAAAAATTTAATAGCAGACGTAGTTGATAGAAAAGAATAGCATACTTAATTGTGAAGGAAATCCCATTAGGATTATTTCTTTCTCCTATCTCCTTAATTATAATTGACCATTTAATTCCGTTGAATCAAATAATAATTCATCATACGTATACGACCAAAATAAGG